>BHEV01065834.1:0-16518 GCA_004319985.1 Emydocephalus ijimae | reverse complement strand
CTTTTAAAGTTTTAGCAACGTTTCAGCAGAATCTCATCTGTCATCATCAGGCTTCTGTATCCCTGGCCCACCAGTGGTCCCTGGCCCACCTGTGGTCCCTGGCCCACCAGTGGTCCCTGGTCCCTGGCCCACCAGTGGTCCCTGGTCCCTGGCTCACCAGTGGTCCCTGGTCCCTGGCCCACCTGTGGTCCCTGGTCCCTGGCCCACCAGTGGTCCCTGGCCCACCTGTGGTCCCTGGCTCACCAGTGGTCCCTGGTCCCTGGCCCACCAGTGGTCCCTGGCCCATCAGTGGTGCCTGGCTCACCAGTGGTCCCTGTTATAGAAGCCTGATGATGGCAGATGAGATTCTGCTGAAACATTGCTACAACTTTAAAAGCACAACTACAATGACGTGGGAAAATACCCGAACAAAGCTGAATGCCAAACATGTAAGTACCCGTGAAAACTTGAGAATATATATATCTCCTCTTCCTTCTAAGATGCCACGATTGGACAAAATGTAGAATTATAATCAGATGAATCAGTATAATTCGAAGAAGACCTATCAGACCCAGAATCCAATTATTTGTTTCAGTGTATGTATTTAAAGTGTAAGTGTGAATGTAAAGGAAAAGGGGAAAGGAGCGCCTGTGGATTTTACTCTGCTAATCATTACTGACTAATTGAGTTTATCTCCATTTTGAGGCCATTGAGCCAGCACTGTCCGAAGACTCTTCCACGATCATGTGGTCAGCATGACATCATGGAGCACTGTTACCTTCCCACCTTAGTGGCACCTATTTATCTACTCACATTTGCATGTTTTCAAACTGCTAGGTTGGGAGCAGCTAGGTCAGGCACGGGAGCAAATCCTGTTGCATGAACTTGGGCTGTTAGTTTTCCACTGGGCAAGTCCAGCATCTTAACCATATTTGCAGGCTGAATCTTCTCCAGCACAATACCGCTTCCTGACTGCAGGATTTATTTCATTTGGAGGAAGACTGGTATGTTCTAGAATTCTTGAAGATAGAAAGTTAGGGAATAGGGAAGATAAAACAGAATCTAGATGTTATGGAAAAACAAAAATTGAAATTAAAAATTCCACAACTTGCTAAACTGTAATATTCACCTAGAAATAGATAGTAGAAGCAAAATGGACTAGATTTTTAATGATTCATACATCATTATTAAAAGTCCAACTTGTGCATACTGGACCTTAAGACAAATGCTACACTACACTTGATCTTAGTTAAAAGTGAAGACAAATGCTATATACAATGGTGGGATTTGGCTGATTTGCACCACTTCAGGAAACCCGTTGTTAAGTTTCTGAACTGGTGAACTGGTTTTTGGAAGAAATCATTAGGACAGAGAACTGGTTGTTAAATTATTTGAATCCCACTACTGGCTATATGTCATATAGAAGGGAACTGTCCAGAGGTGGCATTTCGGAGAACCAGGAAATACCACCTCTGGTTGGCCCCGCCCCCATCTATTTGCTGCCTCCCGAGTCCCAACTGATTGGAGTCCCAGCTGATTGGAGTCCCAGCTGATTGGAGTCCCAGCTGATTGGCTGGGTCTTCTTTTGTTGCCCTGCACAAGAGAACAGAGCTGGAAAATAGGTTAGTGGGGTGGGGAGGGAATGGGGATTTTACAGTATCCTTCCCCTGCCCACCAAGCCATGCCCACCAAGCCACACCACACCCACTAAGCCACACCCACAGAACTGGTAGTAAAAAAAATTGAATACCACCACTGGAAGTGTCCATAAAACCATTCCTGAAAATCTCAATTGCAATTTAACTTAAATCTGAACAATAGCTAGGGAAAAGATCTAAATTACATGGCACCCACACTACAGCTTCCTGCATTACTTTCCAGAGGCCTATGACATCTTCTCACTGAACATTTGTCCATGTTTGATTTAGCAGACAGAGAATGTAATTAAATGTAATGCTGCAGCCTCTTGAGTCTCCCCACTTTTAACCAAACTGCACCTATCATAGTGACAAATTGATAGTTAAGCAAAGGCACCTGAGAAGTTACAGAACCTTAAATAACAATGTTTGAATCACAATATACAAAAGCATATTCAGAATGCCCCAGTTTATCTTTATAGAAGCTTTGCAGGATGAAATTTATCTCTCTGCTGCATTTCTCCAAATATGTAAATATGTTGTTTGGCAATTTGGTCTTGTCAAAATATGCATGAATACATTTTCAGTGAAGATCTTTTAAATACACATGTTGGAGGAACACTTAAAATATTTCTTCAAAGGAGTTTTAAAGCTTCATCTTTTCCTTGCAAAAGTATTTTTATGGCCCACCACTTCTAATGTGGAATGGCTCATGACAGCAGTTGAGGCAAAAAAATAATCATCGGAATGGAACTGTTGATTAAAAACATTAAAATGACAAGTACTGGAAACATCCCCATCTTTCCAGACCTGAAATCTGAGATCTGACATTTTCTGGCCACAAGATTATTACAATTCTGCTGTGTCCTTGATAGGAAATTGATCCTGCAGAGGTGCCCTGAATTTTATTCCAATTAAAGAAATGGGAAGTATGAACTAATAAAAATCTCTTTTGTTTTTAGAGCTGCACGTGTATGAATTAAATCCATAGTTGTCATGATCTCCAAATCTCAAAGCTTGCAAACAGCTGTCTTTGAAAAAACATGCAGCAAATCTTTCTGATTAAATAACTGAATCTGACAGTAACCAATAGTCCTGAAGCTGCAGAAGGAGCACAACGTTTAAAATGCCAGTTCTGAAGGTTTGAAACTGATCGGTAGGTTGACAGTATTAAAAGATACCAGCAAAGAAAAGGGCAAGAATTACTGAGAATTAATTCTTCTGCCAAATTCTGAGATTCTAGACTGGCAAATACACCTTTCAAGAACTGAAGGAAAATTAAGTGAAATAAAAAATCATATTAGTGGATAATGCATTAGTTTTATGGCCTTTTAAATAATTTGTGTATGTATACATATATGTATGTCTCCCCCACAATAGGTTTTTTCAATTCTGATATTGTATCATAGTATGCCATGAAACAAAATGCTTCAAGAAGATGCTTCTCCAACAGCTTAAAATTAAGATAACTTTTTGTCATTTTTTAAAGATAAAATAACATTATTTTCATTTTTTAAAATTTTACTGTGAGCATATTGGCCCATGTTAAAAATGAAATTCTGTGGCTTACTTTCAAGATAAAGTATATATCTAGCAAGCACATATATAACACACATATATATTGTGTGCACAATTATTAGGCAAGCTGTATTTTGTAGGATTAATATTATTATTGAACAACCACAGTGCTCTTGGTCAATCCAAAATGTTAATAAACCTCAAACCTGAATATTTAAGAAAGTAAAAGGGAGGTTATGGCTTTCATAAGATAATATCTATGTGTGCATAATTATTGGGCAATTATTAGTGTACAGAATTATTATGCAATTAAATGAAAAATGAAAAAATTTCCCATCTTACTCATTTATTTTCATCTGTTAAAAATGAGAATAATAAACAACTCAAAATTTACAAATAAACAATTCTGACAGTTAAAAAAAAATCGGTGACCAATATAGCCACCCTTCTTTTCCATAACAGTCATAAATAAGCCTTCCATTCATGGAGTCTGTCATTTTCTTGATCTGCTGATGATCAACTTTTTGTGCAGCAGCAACCACAGCCTCTGAGACACTGTTCAGAGAGGTGTGCTGTTTTCCTTCACCATAAATATCCTGTTTAAGAAGAGCCCACAAGTTCTCAATAGGGTGAGGGTCAAGTGAGAAAGGGGACATGTCATTATTCTTTCATCTTTAAGGCCTTTACTGGCTAGCCACGCAGTGGAGTACTTTGATGCATGCAATGGAGCATTGTCCGACATAAAAATCACGGTCTTCTTGAAAGTTGCAGACTTTTCCCTGTACCATTTCTTGAAGTAAGTGTCTTCTAAAAACTGGCAGTAGGTTTCGGAGTTGATTTTGGGTCCATCTTCAACCCAAAAAGGTCCAACTAGTTCATCTTCAATAATACCAGCCCATACCAGTACATCACTTCCACCTTGCTGGCATCTGAGGCGAAGTGAAGCTCTGTGCCCATTACTGATCCAGCCATGGGTCCATCCATCTGGTCCATCAAGAGTCACTCTCATCTCATCAGTCCCTAAAACCTTTGAAAAATCTGTCTTCAGATATTTCTTGGCCCAGTCTTGCCATTTCAACTTATGCGACTTGTGTTCTGTAACTCTGGGCCATGGTTCATTGGGAACTGGGCCAACCAAGTGGTGGGGAAGTGCAAATATGCACACAGCTCCATTCGTGCAGCAGCTCCACTCATGCAAGTGGTGGGCACTTGTGCTCATGCGTACAGCTTCACTCGTGCAAGCAGCAGACACTCACGTGCACAGCTCTACTTGCACAAGTGGTGGGCACCAGCAGTCCCACCTCCATTTGTGTCAGCAGCAGGCACTTGCTCTCATGTGCAAAGCTCCATTTGCATGAGCAGCAGGCATGCGTACCCGCTGCTAACACGAATGGAGTTGTGCCTGCTTGCATGCGCATGCCTGCCACTCACACAGAACTATTCCCTCGCCCCTGCTGAGTTAAGGCATGAGGCTAGAAACTGGGAGACTGAGAATTCTAATCCTGCCTTAAGCACAAAGCCAACTGGCTGATGATGGATCAGCCATTCCCTACTGGTATGGGCAAACCACTTCCAAGAAAGGAAGGAAGGAAGGAAGGAAGGAAGGAAGGAAGGAAGGAAGGAAGGAAGGAAGGAAGGAAGGAAGGAAGGAAGGAAGGAAGGAAGGAAGGAAGGAAGGAAGGAAGAAAGGAAGGAAGGAAGGAAGGAAGATCCTTGCAAGAAAACTGCAGGGATTTGTCCAGACAATCATCAGAAATCAAAATGACCATATATATATATACATATATGTATACACATGTATATATTTGGAGCAACTATTTTAAAGAAGCTGATCCTTCATATGCTAGCTCAGGGGTCAAACTTGATTTCATTAAGGGCTGCATCAGACTTTGGGGACCGGGGTGGGCATGGCCAAGGTGGGTGTGGCAGCTTGACATCATTCATGTCGGTGGCGCCTATGGAAGGGACTAATATGCTGACTGCTGGCAATCTACCACAAATCTTCCCATGTTGTAAAGGGCACAGTATTCACCCACTCACATGAACATAAATAATAGCAGGGCAAATACTATTTCAAGTGACACATTATAGGCTTGCAGCACCTAGTGAAAATGAGGGAGTGATGCTCCCAGACAAAAAATTAGAAGGGATAGGGGAGAGAGGGGGGGGAGGGAGACTCTTTTTGGTGCTTCTTAGTACTATCAAGAAAGGCCGATTTCTGGAGGAGAGGGGATCTTTTTATGCCAGCTATATGTGATCACACCCCCATCTCATTCATGGCAACCACCCTGACTGCATATCAAAGATTCCATGAATGTAGGCAGATGAAAGGCTGAAGATATTAAAATTATATCTGATTGTGGCTCTCATCAATTCCTTCTGTCTGTGATTTTGAAAGGAACAAAGATAGACAGAGAAATATATGCCTTACTTCAAGGGCCCGATAATAACAATGTTTATCTGGGAAAGAAAAGATCTCTCTGAATGCCTGAGAGGCTCAGATAGTTGAGGAGAGCTGCTCCAAGAATACAAACTCCTTAAATATGAACAAGAGTGAAGATGAAAAATCTAGTTTTTCTACTGAAGGGCAGATATAGCTGGTTTAGGCTTGGTTATCTTGTGAGGGGGGGAAAGCAAATGATGAAAGAAAGAAGAGGTTCAATCATTTATCACAGCAGTTTAGGTATGAAAATAAGACAAAAACATGAGTATAATAATGTAATAAACATGGTATCTGTTCAAATTCCTTGCCCCCCATTGTTTTGTTTTTTAAAAAGATTCTTAAAAAATATAAAGACATGGCACATCATAGGGTTTGGGACCCAAAAAATGAAAGAGAACATCGTTAACTAACTAACAATAATGTTGTTGATGATGATGATGTTATACTGGAGTCTTACAGAACATAGCAGTATAGTTTTCTCTATGGTAAATATATATTTGGTGGTTTGCAAGCCACCATAAAAACCATTTATTCTGTAGATAAATGCAGATCTCCAACTGCAGTCATTTTGTGAGTGTGCTTTGATATACACTTGTCCCAAAGGGTTGATTATATTATAATGCTTTTTAAAAATATTATAATGTTGTATTCAAGGAAATATCCCCAAATTTGCAGTCACTAGGATTATCTAGATATGGACAGAGTTTTTTGGAGAAGAAAACATTACCCCAGATACCATAAGCAGATTCAAGATTCTGTGGAACATATACTTCAAAACATCTGGAGGACATTAAGTGATGTCTACCTCTGAACAGATGAGCAATTATTGCACTGGGCACAAACAAGCACTGGAGCATCCTAAGAATTTCTAGATTAAAAAACAACAACAGCACAATTTCCTGCCAATAATGAAATGGGATGTCTGCAGGGAGAATGGATAAAAGATGGGGGGGGGGAATTGTTTCCATGATTCATCGGGTTTTACACTAAGTTATGTCTTCTCCTCATTTTGAGGGGATGAAATCCCAAGGACGGCAGTGTCCATGGAAGAAGGAAAAATCAAGACGGTAGTTGTACAATTGTGTAATTGTTAAACCCTCATCCCCTTTATACATGCATGTGGAGAGGCAAAAATGGATGTAAAGAGGCAAGGATCTGACCCAGTGGTGGGATTTAAATATTTTTACTATTGGCTCTGTAGGCGTGGTGTGGTGGGCGTGGTGTGGTTTAGTGAATGTGGCTTGGTGGATGTGGCAGGGGAAGGATACTGTAAAATCTCCATTCTCTCCTCACTCCTAGGGGAAGATTACTATAAAATCCCATTCCCTCCCCACCCCACTAACCTGATTTCCAGCTCTGTTCTCCTGTCCAGGGAAACAAAAGAAGACCCAGCCGATCAGCTGGTACTTGGGAGGCAGAGAAAAGATGGGGGCAGGGGCAGTCAGAGGTTGTTTTTGCTAGTTCTCCCAACTACTCAAAATTTCTGCTACCAGTTCTCTAGAACTGGTCAGAACCTGCGGAATACCACCTCTGGTCTGAGCACATGGTTATGACACGCATCTTGACTGTTTTTTACTTCCCTCTCTCTGGGGATATCCTTACTCAAAGAGCAACTACAACTGTTCTACTTCAGACATTATAGCTCTAAAACAGAATGTAAGAAACATACCTCTAGTGGTGTTCTTACTTCAGACCAAAGAAAGAGGACCAGAAAGACCACAGCTGTCAAATCAGGATAACAGACGGCATGAGCCAGATTGCACTCCAAAAAAACAAGGGTGAATGGATTTAACTGAACTATCTTGAACCAAGAAGTTTTAGGATGTTGCTGTTCAAAGCAAAAACCAAGAAGTAATTATTTCAGATAAGACCTTGTAAAATGGTTCCTCTTTCACCATTCAGTGCATGACTTCTTATATATTAATACATATGAGGAATTAAGAAAGAAACAATTATTACAGGGTAGTAAATACGATTTAATCTGTATAAATGAGACGGAGGATGATTTTCATTATTATGATTCTCATGATTAGAAATAAGGGTGGGAAGAATACGGTTTGTTTGAGAGGAACAAAAGCAACAGAAAGGAAGGAGTGGCACAAGATATTAAATATATCTGCATCTGAACAGAAATTCAAAGTAATGAAGTGTTGGCGCTGTAGAAAGTATGCTTTAGTAGCAGTGATGATGGAATTTAATTACTCTGACATCTGTTGAGAGACCAATTTTGCCCTGTATAGTCCTTCCATGAAATTACTGATCTGACTTATTGACAACTTTTTTTCCAATGATAGAGGAACATCCCAGAGCGACAGATACCCTAGATTTGATACTAAGCAGTAAAGACTGAGTAGATAAAGTAGAAATAGAGGAGCCTTTGGGAAAAGTAATCATGTAACACTGGAATTATTGATAGTAAGTGAAACTACAGTTGAATACAGTTAAATGTAAACCTTAGATACCAAGAAAACTGTTTCTAACAAACTTAGAGCAATTGCAAATGAAAATTCCAGGGGAAGAGAATACAGAATAATAGAATTTAGAGGTCTTCCAGTCTGACCCTCTACTCAAGCAGGAGACCCTATATCATTTTAGACAAATTGTTGTCTAGTCTTTTCTTAAAAGCCTCCAGGGTTCCAAACTTCTGAAGGCAAGCTGTTCCACTGGTTGTTTCTTGTTACTGTCAAGAAATATCTCCCGAGTTCTAAGTTGCTTCTCTCTTTCTGCAGTTTATCAATTTATTATCAGTTTATTATCAGAAGCTAATGGGTACTGCTAAAAAGGAGTTTCTAAACCACAGATATGAAGTGGGGTAGAAGGGTAGGGGTAGAAGGCAGCAGAAAAAATGATTCTATGAAAAGGTTATTGAAAATAGAGGTCGGGGGAAAAAAAAGAGTATAAGCAGATATGCTGGCTTTGTAGAGATGGTGTCAGAAAAGCTAAAACCCAGAACAGATGCTTTGATATATACTTTTTGAATAAATTTGTTCAACTACCTCTGTCTCCATCTAGCAGAATCCAGCCGAGATTTTGTCACCTCCTTCATTTGAATAACACCGGAAACCATTTATATTGATTCCTCTGACAATTCGAAGATAAATCATAATGCAAGCAATCTGCATGGACTTGCAGCAATGCGGTGGTTATTAGAATTGTCGTGAACAGGTCTTGTCACATTAATCTTGCTTTATTTATTTATTTTGATCAAGTCGCTTCCTTAGCCGATTGCGAGAAAGTTATGCACATAATACATTTTGACTTCCATAAAGTATTTGACAATTTTTTTGACATTTTGATTCGCATCCTAGTTAAATATGAGCTGGATGGCATGTCTGTTAGATGGATTCCCCAGGCAGCTTGAAAACCATATCAAATAGTGCTCATCAGCATTCTTTATCAAAGCCACAACCTCCTGGGCCTGGTACTAGTCAATATTTTCACTAATGATTTGATGAAGAAGTAAAATGAATGTTTACCACCTTTGCAGATGGCAAAAAATAGGATGGAATAGCCAGTAGTCTGAGAAACAAAGAGGAAACCCACTTCTTTATAGGGTAGAGAAGTGGGGTGAAAATAAGAAAATTAAAGTTCTTCACTTAGAAAAAAAGGATCAGATGCACAGATATAAGGTAGGAGACAGTGACCTGGGACAATGATGTCTAATCCAGTCTAAACATCTAGCTAACTGTGAATACTACTACTACTACTAATAATAATAATAATGATAATGATAATAATAATAGTCAATTGCAGAAGGCAGGTTTACTTGAAACAGTTCCATCTTGCGGCAATATATGTAACACCATCAAACATCCAGATTTGCCTGTCCCAGGTCCCTGGTAAGGACTTGATAGGGAGACAAAAATGCCAAACTCAGTCTGAACATCTGGCTGACTGTATGATGAATAATAATAATATATAAAGAAGTTGCAGCTTCCTGCTATAGCACCAGTGGAGCTGCAAAAGACTTCACTACTTGGAACAACATACATTTTAAGAAGATACTTGGTTGATATCTAGGATGCTGCCAGCCACCCGTATCATCCATCAGAGCCAGTGAATGATATTTGTGATACGTTTTGTTAAATGTTCAGTTGACTGAGCTTCATGTTTAATGAATAAAAGTTTATGATGATGCAATATTTGGAGAGCAGAAAAGAAGAGAAAGAACTGGAGAAAATATAAAAATCTGCAAATAGAATGACTTTGGCAAAAGGAAGCACAAAAATGCTTCCAATAGTAATAGGCACCTATTATGAAGGGTGAGCTGCTGGGGATTTGCAGCTGATTCTGTGCAGTTCGGAGAACCCGCAAATCCCACTCCTGGATGGCCCTTCCCTCCCAGGAGTCCCAACATAGCCCATTTTGGATGCAGGTAAGTGCATGCCATGTGGGAAGGCTCGGGGAGGGAAGTTCAGGAAGGCCAGGAAGGCCAGAAATGGGCCTGTTTCCGGCTTCCAAAGAGCCTCTGGAACCCAAGGAGGCCATTTTGCCCTCCTGGAGGCTCAAGGAAAGCCTCTGGAGTCTGGGGCGGGCTAAAATGCCCCCCCCCCGCCAAGATGCAGGAGGCCAACTCAGCCATGCCTACCATGGCTGTTCTATCTTGGAGAATGGGCACAATAACGGAGACAAGACATCGAATAGCAGCCTGCTAACCAGCCAATCGGATCAGTCCGGAATGACCAATCACGACCCGTTGTTCACGGACCAATCAAGTATGCAGGATTTCAAGCCTGCTTGTGAAAAGCCAGTCAGGTTTGCAGGCTTACGAGCCTGCTAGTTCAGAACACCCCTCCCCTCTAGGTTTCGTCTCAGGGGTGGGGTGATGTATTCGCGCAGGTAGGCAGGTCTTCGCACCTGTCTACCTGACCTGCGTTGTTCAACTGGCCTTTGCTCGGATTCTGGTTCTGGTGGACTGTTCATTGGTGACCCGGCTTCTATGCTGGGTGACTCAGGGATGCCTTCAACGTTCCCCTCATCCCTTTTGTCTGGGTCCTCTGGACTCGCTGAACCCACTCGGCTGCTGTTGCCTGGAGAGATGACCATCTGCCATGGCTCCTCTTCAGCAGGTGAGTATGCTGGGCTTGATTGTGCGGACTGTGGGTTTGTGTGTCTGGGACCAGGTGTTAGTTTTCAAAATCCTCGGTTTCCCTTCCCCCTCTGATTTCAATTTCAGAGTTTGTGGAGGGGTAGTTGTCAGCCTTGAATGCAGCTGGTCAATGTGGCATTTCCACAATCTTCCATCTGTGGTTTCTAATTGGTAGGAAAGGGGGCCCGTAATTTGTGTTATCTTGGCAGGGACCCACAATGGGTCACCTGTAAAGTTCTTTGCGAATACGAGGTCTCCTACCTTAAATGTGCGATGTTTGCTGCTGGACCCCAGGGGCTTTTCTGGGGTGTAGGTTGGGTGTAGGTGGTCCAGATGTGATCTAAGTTTTCTGCCCATCAGGAGTTCAGCTGGACTTTTGTTCGTGGTGCTGTTCGGTGTAATATGTTGGAGAAGGAGCATCCTGGTGACTCTGTCGTGGATGTTTGCTTGGTCCATTTTGTGTAGGGTTGTTTTCATGAACTGAACCATTTGTTCAGCTCTGCCATTTGCTGCCGGGTGAGCAGGTGATGTCAGGGCATGACATATCCCCCGGTCCACTAGGTATTGTTCAAACGCCTAGGCGGTAAACTGCAGGCCATTGTCGGAAACCAAGACATCTGGAAATCTGTGCGTTGCAAACAGTCTGTTCAGTTTTTTGATGACCGCTTCTGTGGTGGTGGTCTTCATCTCATTTACCTCGAGCCAGTTCGAGTAGGCATCCACTGTTATTAGAAAAGTATGTCCCTTTGTAGGTCCCGCAAAATCGATGTGGATGCAGGACCATGGACCCCTGGGCATTTCCCATTCCGTCGATGGTGCCTTTGGTGGAGCCGCACATGTTTCTTGGCATTTGCTGCAGGTGGCAACCCAGGCTTTGATTTGTCTGTCCATACCTGGTCACCAGGCATAGCTCCTTGCCAGTGCTTTCATTCGTACGATGCCCGGGTGTCCATCGTGCAGCACTTTCAGGACTTTATGTTGGAGTTTTTCTGGAATGGCTACTCGGTCTCCCCACAATACGCACCCTTTTTGGGAGAAAAGCTCTGTCTGTCTGCTTTTGAAGGGTTTGAATTTGTCATTGGGTTTGATTTCTGGCCATCCTCTCTCCACCCAGCTGAGGACTCGCGCCAAGCAAGGGTCTTTTTTTGTTTCTAGCATGATATCCTGCACAGTTAGCGGAGGTGAGGGAAGCATCTCAATTTGTAGCGTGGATAATATAGGAGCTGGGTTGTCTAGGAACTCAGGTAATGGTGAACGGCTTAAGGCGTCAGCATGGGGAATGGTTTTCCCTGGACGATGCGTTAACTGGTAGTCGTAGGCGGCTAAGAACTCCGACCATCGTGTCATTCTTGGTGATAGTATGTGGGGAGTTGGTTTATCCCCTGCCAAAATGCCAAGCAATGGCTTGTGTTCTGTGATTATGGAAAAGGATCTCCCATACACATATTCGTGGAACCTTTTAATTGCGGATACAATAGCAAGGGCTTCTTTATCTAATTGACTATAGTTCTTTTCAGTTTTAGACAAAGTTCTTGAAAAGAATGTAATAGATGCCTCCGTACCATTTGGTAGAATGTGGCTCAGGATGCCTCCTACTCCAAAAGGGGAAGTGTCACAAGTCACAGTCAAGGGTAGTGTCTCATTATATTAGATTAACACTGCATCTGATGTTAGGAGGTCTTTGACTTGCTGGAAAGCTTGCTCCTCTCGACATCCCCAAAACCAGGAAGCCTTCTTGTCGAGGAGCCTATGCAGGGGTTCAGCAACAGTCACCTTCTGGGGTAGGAAGATGTTATAAAAGTTAATGAGGCCCAGGAAGGCTTGGAGGTCTGTCTTGTTTCTAGGTCTTGGAGCGTTTTTAATAGCTGCTAATTTCTTTTCGGTAGGGTGAATACCATGTTTGTCAAGAAGGTAACCAAGAAATTCAACCCTTTCAGTGCATAATTGGCACTTGTCCTTCTTGACTTTGAGTCCTGCATCCTGGAACTTTTGTAGGACAGTTCTTAGGCATTTTTCTTGCTGACTTCTTGTAGGGGCGGCTATCAATACATCATCAAAGTAGGGTACAACTCCTTTTATGCCCTGCAGCAACCTTTCCATCAAACTTTGAAAAATGCCAGGTGCTACGCTTACTCCGAACTGGAGTCTGTTACATTTGAACGCACCCCTGTGCGTGACTATTGTTTGGGCTTCTGCGGTCTTTGCGTCTACTGGCAGCTGCTGATATGCTTGGGCCAGGTAAAAGCTTCGCGAATACTTTTCCGCCCCCAAGCGAGTGGAGGAGTATTGGGTAGGCACTCTGTTGAAGTGCATGATTCAGGGTGGCCTTGTAATCCCCACAGATTCTCAGGGATCTGTCAGGTTTTATGGGGGTTACAATTGGGGTATCCCATCGGGCGTGGTCAATGGGTTCTAGTACGCCCTGTGCTATAAATTTGTCCAGTTGCTCGTCAATTTTTGGTTTGAGAGCAAAGGGAACTCGGTGTGGCTTTAGATGGATGGGTGCGATAACAGGGCAGAGATTAAATGAAAAGGGGGACTGCTTGTACTTGCCTAATTGTTCGGTGAAGGCTTCTTGAAAGTCCCAGATGAGGGCCGCCTCCCAGTCTTCGCTTAGAGTCTGCTTGATGCCTGCCAATTCGATTCCTAATGGCGCGAACAACTGTAATCCCAATAAACTGGGTCGGTCCCTGTCAATGATGGTGAGAGGTAGAGTTGTGGTGTGGTCTTTAAACGAGACCTGGACGTGACTGGAACCAGCAACCGGGATTCGATTGCCCTGGTAGTCCTTTAATATAAGTCTCTGGGTGCTGAGATCCTGGCGGCAGATGTCAGGGATCACTTGCTTGAGAGTTTTCCAGGAGACCATTGGTAGGGAAGATCCGGAGTCGACTTCCATGATGCACGGTCTATTTTCAATTGTGACCTTCACCTGGATTTTTTTGGCGTCCACTGATGAAGCGTGGCCGATGGTGACGGTTTGATGTGCCTCTTTTCATCTGGTATTGGTAGCAAGCATTCGGTTTCTGTTGTACTGACTCCACTGGTTGTTTGGGCGTTCCCGGTTTGATGGGTGCTTGCCCACTGTCTGCCGAAAACTATTTTCATTCCTCTTGGGGCTGGAAACTCATTTACTTCTGCAGACTTTGGCGATGTGGCCCCTTTTATCGCAGGAACGACAGATGGTGTCTAGGAACCTGCAATCTGCTCATGGGTGGTTCCCCCCAAATCCGGCGCATTGAAAATTTGGTTTACGACCTCGCTGGTCTCACTGGTCGCACTCTGATCTGAGTCTGTTGACTTCTTCCTCCTCACTTTCCGACGATGACTTGATGTCTTCATGGTGGGCTGTTGTTGTGTGTCTCTCTGAGGGTATTGCGATGTCACTGGCGAGTTGGTGGTTGGACCCATTCGCTCGGCGCATTCGGGCTGCTGACTTCCTGGTTGCTTCTGCTGCAGTAGCATCTGCTATGGCATCTGTGAGTGCGATATCTCCTTTCGCCATAATCTTGCTTTGGATGGTGAGGTCTCTTAGACCAAGGACAATCTGATCTCCCATGGTTTCTTCCAGATTTGTGAAGCCACATAGTCCACCCAAATTTCTTAGTTCAGCAACAAAAGTCCCCGATGCTTTCGCTTTCCCGTTGGTCCCTCTGGTAAAACTTGTGTCTTCTGATGAGGGTTGGAACTGCTGGGGCATAATGAGCCCTGAGAATGGGAGTAAGGGTGTCCCAATCTATAGTTTTGACTTCAGCCGGTTTCGCTGGCGCCTTTTCCATTTTGAAGACGGCGGGTCTGCAATGCGTTAGGAACACTGCATGTTTCTTGCTAGGCGTAGCATCCTTCAGATTGTTGGTTTCCAGGAACATTTGGAACCTGTCCATATACGAGTCCCAATCTTCGTTTGCCGGATCAAATGGAGTGGGTGGTATTGCGCTGCTGGTCATTCTGCCATTTTCTGCACCTTGTCAGCCACGTGCTCTGTCAATACTTCGCGAGTGCTCAGTCAGCTCTTATCGTTTCCACATCCCATCCTCGTCGCCAGTGTTCTATCTTGGAGAATGGGCGCAATAACGGAGACGAGACATCGGATAGTGACTCCAACTCTTTATTAGTGACTTCGGAAAAACTGAGCAACACGTATGGCAGCAGCAGCTGCTTTGATAGAGCTGGCTGCTGTAAAAGCATCCAATAGTTTAAATTTGCCGCGCTTGGAGCGTCCAATCATGGCAGCCCGCTAACCAGCCAATCGGATCAGTCTGGAATGACCAATCATGACCCGCTGTTCACGGACCATGCAGGATTTCAAGCCTGCTTGTGAAAAGCCAGTCAGGTTTGCAGGCTTACGAGCCTGCTAGTTCGGAACAATGGCCATGCCAACCCAGCAACTAGGCAGAGAACTCATTGCTAAAAATTTTGAAGCCCCCCCCCGCCTATCATCCCAGAATTTAAGTTATAGAATAGAAGTCAAACCAATGGAATTTGAGGAAAAATTGAACCAGTTGTCCAAGAAGAAGGTGATACTCCCTTCTTCATGAGATATGTGCAGTCAGAAATTGGATAGCCCTTGAATTTGGATTTCTATATTGATCAAACTGATGATCACCCCAAATGAATTGTTCTGATTCTGATTCTATACAGTTTGGGAAAAGAAGCAAGAGAATCCAGAATCAGACGTGATGTTTGCAGTTCTGATGTACCATTGTGAGTCAGTCTCCAGAGTCAACTTTAAGTGAGATGGAGGGCTATATAAATTCAATCAAACAACCAAAAAGAGAAGGGAATATTCCCATTGACTTTGCTTGTAAAAGTCGTAAAAGCTGTTCACAAGACCCTGCAACCATTATAAATATGAACCAGTTGCCAAGCAACTGAATTTTGATCATGCGACCATGGAGATGCTGCAAAATGGTCATGTCTCTTTTTTTCAGCGCCATTGTAACTTTGAACTGTCACTAAATGAATTGTTGTAAGTTGAGGACTCCCTGTATGCTGTTGAATAACAAAGTCTTTTAAGAAGCAGGGATGGGGGAATAGTTCTTTCATTCTCTTTTTATCCCATTGAGCAAGTCAAGTAGACAGGTCCAAAGACCCGCCTACTTACGCGACTACGTTTCCCCGCCCCTTGGACGGAACCAAGAGGGGAGGGGTGTTCCGTACTAGCAGGCTTGTTTTGGACCTCAGGGACCATCAAACTCATAATTTTAAATCCCTGGGAAAATCCCCCCAAAAGTCTGCAGGAAAATTTCCCACCCTGTTTTCCTATGGATTGATCATTCTTTATTTGGGATCCCAGGATACCATCTCCAGCTCTGTTCTCAGGGGGGGAAGAGAGAGAGAGAGAAAGAGAGAGAGAGACAGAGACAGAGACAGAGAGACAGAGAGAAAGAGAGAGAGAGAGTGAGAAAGAGAGACAGACAGACAGACAGACAGAGAGAGAGAGAAAGAGAGAGAGAGAAAGAGAGAGAGAGAAAGAGAGAGAGACAGAGAGAGAGAGACAGAGAGACAGAGAGAAAGAGAGAGAGAGAGTGAGAAAGAGAGAAAGAGAGAGACAGACAGACAGAGAGAGGGAGAAAGAGAAAGAGAGAAAGAGAGAGAGAGAGACAGAGAGAGACAGAGACAGAGAGACAGAGAGAAAGAGAGAGAGAGTGTGAGAAAGAGAGAAAGAGAGAGAGAGAAAGAGAGAGAGAGAGAAAGAGAGAGAGAGGGAGATACTTTTGCTTTCAGGCAAGGAAAGCAGCAGAAGCAGCAGAAGTCTTTTTCCTCCCCCACAAACTCCACCAGAAATGAGTCTTTGCTGGCACAGCCTCTTGGAGCAGGATGCCTTGCAGGGTCCCAAAGACTCATTTCTG
>BHEV01065831.1:7089-59385 GCA_004319985.1 Emydocephalus ijimae | reverse complement strand
CCCCCAGGATGACTCGCTGGTCAGAATTCTTGGCTGTTTACAACTATCGGCTGCAATACCGCCCAGGAAAAGCTATTCCCCGCGCCGATGCATTGAGCGGGGCACCACTCCCAGAGACTCTCGCCGATCCCGCACCAACATTGACCACCTTACAAATCGAATCACTGCACACGCCACTATTAACTGCCTGAGATATCGCGAGGGAAACCAAACATGACCCCACCTTAGCACAAGTCCTGAGCTGGGTAGAACGTGGATGGCCATTGGACCAACTATCAGATGACTTCACACCATTCAAGACACGGCAAACAGAGTTGTTCTCGCAAAAGGGCTGTGTCATCTGGGGCAATAGAGTCGTTGTCCCAGAATGACTCCAGAAAGCAGTACTCAGAACCTTGCACAATGGCCATCCCGGTGTCGTGAGAATGAAGGCCCTTGCGCGAAGCTACGCTTGGTGGCCTGGCATCGACAAACACATTGAGAAATGGGTTAAAACTTGCCATAGATGCCAGGAAGTGAGCAACGCCCCACCAAAAGCCATTCCAACTGAGTGGGAAACGCCACGAGGACCCTGGTCCCGTATTCACTTGGACTTTGCGGGGCCGACCAAAGGCCACACCTTTCTTCTAACCATTGACACCTACTCTAATTGCCTCGAGATTCACCGTATGACTAACATGACCACCGAAGCAGTCATAAAAAGACTGGAAAGACTGTTTGCAACCCACGGACTACCAGACATTCTGGTATCCGACAACGGGCCCCAATTTACCGCGCTGTCCTTCGAGCAATACCTCGCTGACTGCGGCATCCGACATATGCTCACCTCGCCTGCGCATCCTGCTACCAATGGAGGGGCTGAGGGCATGGTTCAATTCGTTAAAAAGACCCTGCAGAAAATAGACTACGATAACATCGATGACAAAATCAACCGAATCCTCTTCCTACAACACATCACACCGCACAGCATCACTAATAAAACTCCCGCTGAACTGCTAATGGGACGTAGACTCCGCTCCCACCTCAACCAGTTGCACCCAGCTTATGAGCCGGAAAAAACACTCGGATCCAGCAGCCGATACCGTACCTTCCAGGTAGGCGATTGCGTATACGCTAAAAACCTGTCCGGTGATCCGCTGTGGGTTGAAGCAACAATCATACGTGTAACTGGCCCAAGATTCTACATTGTAAAGTGCTTCGACGACAAAATTTGGAAACGCCATATCGATCAGTTGCGATCACGGCTCTGTTCAGACAATTCCAAATTCCCTGATGACCAAGCTGAGGCGGGGGGGGAGATACAGAAGAAGATGAAAACCCGATGGAAGAAAACCCGTTCGGTAGAATCGATAGCGGATTAGAGACACAGGAAAGAGATCTAGAGATGGTAGTAGGTCTACCTCAAGGAGCTACCGACAATAACGGAGAGGACGGAAACATGAATGCTGAACCTGAAGAAACCCTTCCGCTAAACAACGACCTACCTCAGCAGAATGGTAGCCAAAAGCAGGACGCACAGCGGAAGTCGAACAGACTAGTGAAGCAACCGTCCTATCTAAAGGACTATGTAACTGTGCCCTGTAAAAAGAAGCCAGGGGGAAGGGGTGTTGTGAATGCATAGAATGTAATAAAGTTATTTGGAGCTTGGAGTTAAGTGCAGGGTTCTGGCCCTGCACTTCTGATTGGCTGTCTAATGGCAGGATCGGATTGGCCCGTTCAGGGGAGTCTGATTGGCCATTAACAGAGCCTTCATATTGGTTCAGTGAAGCAAGTGCTCCTGAGTTCTTATTGGTTAAATAGTTATTGGGTTATCTATATAAGAGGGTCGTAGCTGCCCTGTTGGCAGAGCTGTCACTATGTAATAAAAAGAGTTGAAGTTCACCGTTTAATTGGCTCATCTCCATTCATTATCGCCCATGCCTCAAACTTGTCAGTAATGATAGAGGGAGAACTGACAGACTCTATTGATAGAAGAAAAGGAATAAGACAAGGGTTCCCACTATCACCTCTGTTGTTTGTGTTAACCTTGGAAGTGCTAAACAGAAATATTCGAGACGAAAAGAATATAAAAGGGATGAAAATTAAAAAGAAAGAATTTAACTTGCAAGCATTTGCAGATGATCTGTTTTCATTTTAGAAGACCCACTAGAAACAGCATCAAAATTGATAGAAAAGATAGAGACATATGGAAATGTGGCTGGTTTGAAAATAAATAAAGATAAGACAAAGATCTTGATAAAGAATATGCTATCAAGACAAAAGGAAGAACTGGCATACCTATTGAAAATCCAGGTCACAAATAAGATCAAGTATTTGGGGATACACTTGACAGCAAGATGTAGTACACTAAAAGAGAATAATTATATTAAATTTTAACAGCAGATAGAGCTAGATTTGGCGAAATGGGAACATTTACAACTGTCATTAATAGGGAGAATATCAACAATCAAGATGAATATATTACCCAGAATTTTATATTTGTTCCAAACAATTCCAATTAGGCTTGGAAAAGATTATTTTGAAGATTTAAATAAAATTGTGTTGAAATATATATGGCAAGGTAAGAAAACGAGAATAAAGTTAAAACTTTTGCAAGATGCTAGAATAAGAGGAGGATTTGGTTTGCCTAATTGGGAGCTGTATTACCAAGCTACAAATTTGATGTGGGTTAAGGAATGGACAACATTAAGAAATACTAGATTGGTGAGATTAGAAGGACATGATCTGCTGTTGGGATGGCATGCTTTTCTATGATATAAAGGAACTAAAACACAGGGGTATTTTAGAAGACATTATATATGGGAGTCTCTGTGGTTAAACTGGGAGAAGACTAAAAGGCAATGTTATTTGAAAATTCCAGTCTGGCTATCGACTATTGAAGCATTTTCTTATCCTATAATATATAAAAAGGAACAAACAGTTAGATATGGTGAAATATTGAATGAAAAGGGTGAACTTAAATCTCTACAAAAATTAGAGGAACCAAGGTATAAAGATGAATTGGTTTTCATATGCACATATACATTCAAGGTATGATAAAGACTCTAAAACAGAAGGTTTTTATGATAAACTGACTGACAGATAAGATTTTGACAGGTACTGATGAAAAGGTGATTAAAAAATTGTGTGGATATTTGTTAGAAATTAAACTAGAAGAAGAACAAGTTAAAGAAACTATGATTGCTTGGGGGAAGAATTTTGGATATGGGATTGATCTAGAGAAATGACAAAAATTGTGGTCTCAAAATTATAAAATGACAATGTCAACATCATATAAAGAACATTTGTGTAAGATGTTTTACAGGTGGCATTTCCCCTGACAAGAATAGCAAGAATGTTCAAGAATAAATCTGAAAAATGTTGGAAATGTCATCAGACACCTGGCTCATATTACCATATGTGGTGGACATGTACGGATGCTAAAAATATTGGACTAAAATCCACACGTGGTTGAAAAAAATGACAAAAAAGCATATAGATTTGAAACCAGAGATATTTTATTGGGAATTTTACCTGAAATATATCGTAAAGAACTAAAATATCTGATTGTAAATGTATTAACAGCGGCTAGGATTATATTTGCTAAAAATTGGAAAAATGAGAAAATACCATCACAGGAGGAAATCATTAAGAAAATATTGGAATGTGCTGAAGTGAGTAGATTGACATTTGAAATCAGAGAACAAGATGATAAACAATTTTATAAAATTTGGGATCTATTCTATCAATGGTTAGACAATA
Organism: Emydocephalus ijimae; assembly: GCA_004319985.1. Taxonomy (NCBI): domain Eukaryota; kingdom Metazoa; phylum Chordata; class Lepidosauria; order Squamata; family Elapidae; genus Emydocephalus; species Emydocephalus ijimae. Next base: position 55,644 of record BHEV01065831.1, on the reverse strand, counting down.
AAATATAGTTATGAATTATGTAGATTCTTAGAAAATAATAAATATATAAAGATGTATTCTTTTCTTATTATATCTACAAAATGATTCTAGGATAGATTTGATATGATAATATAAACTGTCATAAAACAAATTAAGTAAAATATGATTATTTTGTAAAACATGAATGAATAAAAATATAGTCAAATGATTGATTAATAATGATATTAATCTATTTAATACGATTGAAAATACGAGAATATATACAATGTAATTGTAATTGAAGACTATGAAATGGAAGCACAAAACAATTTGTAAACAATTAACTGATGGTGAATTTGTCACCACTTGAATATCATTGGCATTGACATATTCGCCAGCAGTCAATTGCAAAAGGAAGCTTTATTCGGAACAGTTTACATTCTGCAACAATATCTGTAACACCATCAAACATCCATTTCTACCTATCCCAGGTCCTGGGAAAGAACTTGATAGGTGGATAAAAATGCCAAATCCAATCTGAACATCTGACTGACTATGTGATGAACCGTAATAATATTGATGAAGAGGATGAAAAACATCAGCCAGGCTGGGAGAGATAGAAAGGGTACAAGATCTCAGAAAGTTTCCTCTACCAAATGAGGTGTCAGATGAATAATTTGAGGGTCCAACTCGAGCCCAGGTTGTGCAAGAATAAATAAAAAATGAAATCCAGACAACTCTGAGGAAAGAAGAAATATTTTTTTCTTAAAAGCAAACAGTTAGCCTTTAGTGACAGCTGCAGAGGAATGGCATACAGTGGCAAACTTTTATAGGGGAGCGTGTCCTAGTGTCAAAGTGTCTATGTGCTGATTCTATGGTGACATTCGAGGTGTATGTGTATAAGTACGTCTGTGATGTTTATTCTTGTAAACATGCATTTCAGCTGGGAGATCTAATTTAATTAACACTATTTGCGTGACCTTATTCTTTGATATGTGGATTAGGTCTGAGTAACTTATTTGGGGGTTTGAGGAAATAAAGGAATTTCCCCATTTGCTATTTTTTCTTGATTAATTTAGCTTGACTGTCAATTATCTAGTGGAGACACTGATTCTCAATCCATTGTTTTGAGGAAAGATGGAAATAGTATGAAGAATAAAATATATTTTGATATAAAACTTCTCACAGAGCTAGGTCATAGGAATGGCAACAAAGCTCTTTTGTAATTCTCTTTCACCAGCCTGTCAGAATTACATTATTTCTGAAACTGGAACATGCTGATGCGTTCTTGCATGCAATAACCATTGATGGATCTATTCTCAAAAAAGGAAAGAAAGAAAGAAACATTTGTTTCCTACTGACTTATTCTGAAACTGGAGAGGTGCTACATCTAACCTTTCATAGGAAGTCAAAATATTTTGGTTTCTAACTGCATGGGTCCTCATTTTGAGTTTAGATGTTTAAAAAAAAAGTAAAGAACAGAGTAATTCAGGATAATTCATGTTAATATTTGACCAGTGCTAAAATGATTGGTTCAACACACTTATTGAATAGAAGGTTGTAGTTCTGAGTGTGAATACAACAGGAAATTTGTCCTATTTTTCATGAATAATTATTGTAACTATTGTACGTATGGTTTTTAAATGGCCCAGCCCAAAGATAATTCTTGAAGTAGAAACACAAAAACAGAAGAGGCATTTCTGTCCGAGAAGTTCAAAGAGGAACTATAAAGAGGAGAACTTTAAAAATAAATATTTGATGGAGAAAATAGCATAGGCAAATTCAGCAGAAAAGTCAGTACTGTACATAAAAACATACATTGCAATATCCTTCCTGTCAATGAATACTTCAGCTGCAACCATAACAACACAAGAGCACACAACAGATACAAACTCAAGGTAAACCGCACCAAACTTGATTACAGGAAATATGACTTCAACAACAGAGTGGTCAATGTCTGAAATACTCTACCTGGTTCTGTGGTTTCTTCCCCAAACCCCAAAAACTTTAGCCTTAGACTGTCTACTATTGACCTCACCCCTTTCCTAAGAGGTCTGTAGGGGGCGTGCATAAGCGCACCAAAGTGCCTACCATCCCTGTCCTATTGTTTCTTTTATTTTTCTTAAATGTACCCATTTCATGTATTCATAACTATGTTTATCCTTGTACCTATTGTCTTGTAAGCGATTGACAAATCAAATAAATAAATAAATAATAAAATATGTAGTGTTTATTGGAGGTGGTGACCTTTTCAGAAGTGTATGCAACAAAATTTCAATTTAATGTATGCTGATTAGTGTACATTCAAAGTGACAATAAAGTTATTCTATTCTATTCTATTCTATTCTATTCTATTCTATTCTATTCTATTCTATTCTATTCTATTCTATTCTATTCTATTCTATTGGTGTATTCTCTGACTTGCATTGAGGAATATTGCTCCTTTAAATATCAACATCCCTGCTTGAAAACTAATCTGCGTCAAGGTGTTAAGTGGAGCCCCCCTTTCATTGTTATTATTATGGTGCTCCGTAGCCATTACAGGCAGTTCTTGATTTACAACAGTTCATTTAGTGACTGTTCAAAGTTACAACGGCACTGAAAAAAGTGCCTTATGACCATTTTTCACATTTATGACCATTCCAGCATGTCCATGGTCATGTAATTTAAATTCAGATGTTTGGCAACTGACTCACAGTTATGATGGTTGCAGTGTCCTGTGGCCACGCAATCATCTTTTGCAAACTTCTGACAAGCAAAGCCAGTGGGGAAGCCAATTTCACTTAACGACCATGTTGCTAATTTAAGAACTGCAGTGATTCACTTGACAAATATGTCAAGAAAAGTCGTAAAATGGAGCAAAACTCACTAAACAAATTTCTCACTTAGCAACCACCATTTGGGGCTCTATTGTGGTCGTACAATGAGGATTACCTGTATTATTCTGTATATCCCATTTTCATTATGTATACTGTATGCTTTGATATTATGTGAAGGTCTTTGCAGTTTAGTATCTGTTTTTGTTAATGCGCATTACCCAGAGTTGTTGTTCTGTTGCCAAGTCTTGTCTGACTTTTTATGACCCAGGCTCCCCAACTTCCATTGTCTCCCAGAGTTTCCCAAATTCATTTTCATTGCATTGATGACATTATCCTCTTATCCTTCTCATTTTGACTTCCATCTTTCCCAACCTCAGAGTCTTTTCCAAGATGTCCTCTCTCACCTCATTTGGTGGCCAAAGTATCCGAACTTCAGCTTCAGTGTCGGTCTTTCCAAAGGATATTCAGGGTTGATTTCCTTCAGGATTGACTAATTTGATCTCCTTGCACTCCAAAGCAGAGGTGACATTCAGCAGGTTCTGACCAGTTCTGGAGAACTGGTAGCGGAAATTTTGAATAGTTCAGAAAAACAGCAAATCCCGCCTCTGACTGGAGATTTTACAGTATCCTTCCCCTGTCATGCCCACTAAGCCACGCCCACAAAACTGATAGTAAAAATATTTGAATCCCACCACTGTTCCAAAGGACTCTTGAGAGTCTTTTCCGTCACAATTCCAAAGCATCAATTCTAATGTTTTGAGTTGGATGGCCTTATAATTCCAATAACCTAAATAAATAAATATTTCACATGGAAAATAGTATTTTCTTTACTAAATATTGAAGTCTCCAAGAAGAGGAGCTGCTAGTTGATTGGAAATCATTTGCTTTACCCATTCTTTTAATTTTGATGTAGCATTGTTAGAGATTTGGATTAATTTATACAAGATTTTTTTTTTCACTGAACAAGCTCATAAAACTATTTGCCCCTGTATTTTGCCTTTGGTTTTAAGAAAGATGAGAATGGATTAAATTTGATAGGTTGCTATGAATTCATTGTGCCTCGTAGTTTCTGAATGTTTGTTAGCAACCCTAACGATGTAAAGAAATTTAAATGTAAATTCTATCTTTGAACTCAGCCTTGTCCTTATTTATTAATATTTATCGATTTTCAACCAATTTGATATGTTTGTTTAAAAAATGACAAAAAATGGTATTTTTAAAATGGTTGGTCTTTAATTGACAATTTCCAGTGAGGACTATAGCGATAGAATATGGACTACAAAATACAAGAGTGTCAAACTTAAGGCCTACAGGCCAGATCTGGCCCAGGGGGTGCACAGATCTGGCCCACAGGGCTGGCCTGAAAATAGCAAAGAACTGGCCCGTGGTGCCTCTGCCAGCAAAAACAGAGCTCCATTTTCTCTGGTAGAGGGCTAGCAAAACAAACTTTAAAAAAACAAAAAACAAAAGGAGAAATGTTTCACCTTTTGCATTTAAGCATGCAAATAGGGAAAGAGGAAAAAAAAAGAAAAAGATGGAAAGATGGAAAGAGAGCAAGGAAGGAAAAATAAGGAAAGAGGGAAAGGAAAAGAAAAGAAGTATGAAGAGGGAAGGAAGGAAGGAAGGAAGGAAGGAAGGAAGGAAGGAAGGAAGGAAGGAAGGAAGGAAGGAAGGAAGGAAGGAAGGAAGGAAGGAAGGAAGATTATAATGAGAGTGAGAGAGGGTCTCAGAGAAGTTGGCCACCACAGATGCCTCCGACTTGAGTCCCATGTCACAGCCACCATGGCTATGCCCATGGCCACCACAGCCATAGCCGCGCCTGAACTTGTCCACCCCCTGGCCCTCCGAGGTCAAATATTATCCTGATGTGGCCTTCAATGAAATTGAGTTCAACACTCCTAATGTAATAGGACAGAAAAAGCAGCTATAGACAGGGAGCTATTTAGATCTCCAATCTCTTATAATCTATGCTAAATGGGGAATTCTGGGAGTTGAAGTCCAGGCCTCTTAACATTACTATAGTTGAGAAACATTAGTCTGTCTTCCTGGAATTTGGCGAGCCCCAGTCATCCCCTCTCCTTCCTAAGTCTGCAGACATTTGTGTGTTTTATCTTTACTGAAGACGGTACAAGGATAATAAACCTTTATTTCTAAACCAAGAAAATTGTCAAGATTCCAAATTTTAGATGGCAGACTGGTGCTGATACAGTGACATTTCTTTCATCAAATTGAACATGGCTATGATTTAGGAGTCCTGGTGCAATGGAGTTAAAATTGCCAGTAAATGGGGAGGACAATGTAATGTGCAGCTTTAGTAAGAAACAGCTTCTCTGAAGACCGCAATTATCATCTACTATACATATGAGCTGAAATTGGGTGAATTTATAGCGGCCTTTGCTCATTTGATGTACCCCAGAGCCTTTGGGATTACAATTGTCTAGAATTTTAGGATGCTAGATGATGCATTCTCAGCACATTAAGAGGAACCTAGATCTAGAATGCTGGTCTAGAACATGGGTCTCCAACCTTGGCTACTTTAAGACTTGTGGACTTCAACTTGCAGAATTCCTCAACCAGATTTGCTGGCTGAAGAATTCTGGGAGTTGAAGTCCACAAGTCTTAAAGAGGCCAAGGTTGGACACCCTTGGTCTAGAAGATACCAGAGCATGGTTAGTTATCGCTCTTGTGACTCTGGGGTGTAGATGATTAAAGGCTGGCTGTTCTTGCCCTTATCGTGCCAACAGACATCAAAGAAAGGGTAGGCTGTGCCTGTAAAGCGCTCGTGGAAAGCAAAGATCTGGACCAGATTGTCTTCATCACTGGCGTCGTAGAAGGCCAGGAGGCCATCGTCGAAGCTCAGGTAGACGCCAATTCGGCTGGGCTTTGCCTCCAGCTTCAGAGACCGGGGTTCCTTGTGCTCCACGTAGGCCTCATAGCTCTTGCCTTCCTTGCAACCCACCAGCCAGAAGCCATTGGACGGGGTGGCATGAAGGCGGCCCTTGCGCCCAGTTTCAGCTGAGATGATGCCCAGAGCCCAACGGGGCTTGTCATCTACGGTCACCTCCCAGTAGTGTTCTCCTTGTGAGAAGCTCTGGCGTGAGACCAGGCAGTTGGACTTGTCAAACCGTTGCGGGTCATCTGTGCTCACGGCTTGTTTATGTTCAACACATTCTACTCTTTTCCCGTCTTCAGACACTACCAGGTTGGCTTGGGCAGTGGCTGGATCAAAGGTCAGGTTCTCCAAAGCTTCAGGAGGACAGGGGAAAAAAAGGCAATGTGAAAATAAGGACTTTTTCTTTTTTTTTTCCTTTCTTTTCTTTCATGGAGAGCATTGAATCAGTGGATGGAGTTTCCACATTTTTTTAAAAAAATAGCATAAGAATGATTGCAGTTATTCATTGTGCAATATTCATTCCTTAATATGCAAAGATATTTCATTGTGAAATGAACAGAAGTTGATTTTCTGAATGAAACTGCCCAGTCATACACCCACTGCAAAATATTTGCCTCAGCCTCTCTTATTTTTGAATTAAGTCTTCCCAACAAATTATTAATTTGATTTTGGAAAAACAGAGTTGAGTAACACAGATACTGAATACAGTTAATCCTTGACTTACAACCATTCATTTAGTGACCATTTGAAGTTATTATAACAGCACTGAAAAAGTGACATCACTATTTTTCATACAACTGTTGCAGTATCCCGCAGTCACATGATCAAATTTCAAATGTTTGGTTCATATTTATGAAGTTGCAAGGTTCTGGGGTCTTGTGATCACTTTTTGTGATCTTCTGCCAATAAAAGTTAATGGCAAAGTCAGATTCACATAACAACCATGTTCTTAATTTAACAACTAGTGATTCACTTAACAACCGTGGCAAAGTTGTAAAATGGGAGAAAACTCATTTAATCTCTATCTTGCTTAGCAACAGACATTTTGGGCTCAGTTGTGGTTGTATATCGAGGATTACCTCGATTATCTTTAGAAAATCCACTTTTAGCTTATCTCTCAGAGCAGCAATGTTACCTTATGTTGAGTCATGTGACAAGCAGAGGTGGTATTCAGCCGCTTCAGACCCATTCGGGCAAACTGGTAGTGAAAATTTTAACTAGTTTGGAGACCTCACAAATACTACCTCTGGCTAGCCCCACTCCAGCCCACTTGCTCACCCCACCCCACTCTGCCCTGCCCAGTCACTCCTCATCTCACCCACTCGGCTGCCATTGCTGTCTGCCTTCCACCATGGCTCTGATCTCCCTGGGTGTGTAAGCCTGCAAGCAAGCCCCAGTCGAGTGGACTTGTGGGCTGGCCTAGGGCACTGCCACCACAAGCCCCGGTCAAGTCGACTCCTTGCCCAGCCTACCTGCCTCTGCTGCTGCAACCTCCAGTCGAGGTCCAACTCCCGGATTGGCCTAGGCCGCCATCTTAAGATGGACATGGTGAGACTCGGCCACCTTTCAGACCTGGCTCTCACCATCCTTCCACCCACATGCAGCCTGGTCACTCACCCTCCACCTTGGTTCAGGGGACACATCAGTCCCTGGCTTGGGCCTTTTCCTGCTTACATGCCACCCATTCACCTTGCTTACCTTCCATTCTGAAGGACTGCCTTAGTGGTGCTGGGGGACATGGTGAGGCTTGGCTGCCTTTTACAAGAAGCCTCCAGCCACCAGTAGTTTTCAGCACAAGAAGCCTTCAGCTGCCTCTGCTGGCTCGGTTCCGGCTGGCAAAGAGGTGGTGGCTGGAGGCTTCTCACGCCAAAAAAGAGGTGGTGGCTGCAAGCTTCTTGCATCTAAAACTACCAAAAACTACAGGCTGAAAAAGAGGCCTGCAGTCCCATCACTACCATTGCCACCCTGTTCTTTGCACCAGCCTGCTTCGCTGGAGGGACTCGCCCACATGCCATCTTCTCACAGAAGATCCTGGTGCCATGAGATGTGTGTACAATCATTCTCCGAGAAGGAGAAGATTTGGCTGAACTTTTCTGCCTCCCTCTGCAGTGGAGCTACTCAGAAGGCAGCTGCCTCAGTCTGTCCCTTTAAGGTACTTCAACGATGCCTGCCATCCAACCCTGTGCAAAGGCAGCCCAGCGGGGCCGCCGCTGCTAGAGGAAAAGGGATTGACTCTCCCAGTCCCTATCACTCACACACTGAAGCCAGGTGGCAGAAGGGAAGGGGAGGAACCATAAAGTGACAGGCCATGGCAGCTGCCTTCCAAGCAGCTTCTGAGGCAGGGAAAGTTTGACCAAGTGGTCTCCTCCATCTCGGCTTCAAACATACAGACAGAGCAAACAAGCATACGCCTCATAGCACCGGGGTCTTCTACAAGGAGACAATGCTTGGGCAAGTCCCTCCAGCACCATGAGGTGTGTACGTGTTTGCTCTGTGTGTATGTTTGAGGCTGAGAAGGAGGAGGAGGCTTGGCTGAACTTTGGAAGAATTCTGCCCACTTCTCATGTATTCAGGGGCTACAACTCTCCCAATGATGAGTTTGGTGGCAATCTAACAAAATGTCTTCCAGCTCTTCAAGATCTATTTTAAGAACACCCAAGTTTTAGATCTTCTGCTGCTTGTTGTGGCTTGCTTGGAAAGACTCCATCCTCACTTTTATAAGCAAGAGACCGAGCAATTGTTCCTTTATTCCCACTGTACATCAAAGTACCCCCTCCCGTGCTGCCCCTCCTTTCCCCATTACTTCATGCTAAGCTTCCCTCTTTGAAAGACTTTGATGGTTGTTCGTTGTCACTCCTTGGTCCCCATGGAAGAAGCCAAGAGCAAAAGTAGGGGAGGTGCTGCCTCCTCTTTTCCTCAGAGGCATGGTGTCTGCCTTCCTTTGTACTCATTGTGCTCGCTGGGAGGGCCGAGCTGGAGTGAGAAAGTGCACACAGGAGCGAGAGAGTGTGAAGTTGGTTGCTATGGGGTAAGTGCCTTGGCTTCCCCTTTTGCAGTGGTTCTTTACTTGGGCAGCCTGACGACCACAGCAGTGCCTGCAGCAGCAACAAATAGCGCCACAACAATGACGTACAGTAAGATTTGGCGGTGCAGAAATTGTTCCATAAAAAATATAGTGCATCTCCGAGGGGCTTCTGGCAAAGAAAAACCCCACTCCAAAACAAAACCCATTCAGCAAGGCAAACTTAGCAGGCAGTCACGATCTTTAGATGGGCTTTTATTTTGTCAGCCCAAGGGTGGAAGTGGGGGAAGGTATGTAGGAAATTGTCCTGTCTCTGCTGCCCCACCTTGCCATGAGTGACATCGAGTTGGCCACGCCCACTTAGTCACATGAACACCAAGCCATGCCCACCAAGTCACGTCCACAGAACCGGTAGTGGAAATTTTTGCATCCCACCACTGGTGAGAGTCTATAATAACCTGTACTGTAATGGCAATATATAGACTGGCAATATATAGACTGGAGCCCCCTACATCAACTCTTGCATGCAAAGGGATACAAAGGGCCAACTTCTTTATCAAAAAAATCCATATGCAGCCTTATCCTGCAAGTGGTGGTCTCTACCTGGCATTATTGCACGGAACATCTTCCTCCATACTTGAAACTTAAACTCATCAGAAATTATGGGGAGCTGGATGTCCATGCGGGCAATAGGTGGAGATTCCCCCAGGATCTTCTGTAATCTATAGGAAGAAGAAAAGGAGGAGACAGCTTTATCACAGCTGGGGGCAGGGGAGAGGATTCCCCTACTTTTCTTTTAGATTCCCCCTTATTAAATTTAATAAAATTTAACAATAGTTAATTGTTTATTAAAACAAGATTCCCAAACAAACAGCCCATCAACATATTCTGGAAGATAAGACCCATATTTTAAGGGAATTGTTATAATCCAACCTATCTGGAGAAAGCAGGATGAAATACAGAAATTTGGATGATGGTCAAATAGAATACAATAACAGAGTGGGAAAGCACCTTGTAGGTCATCAAGTCCACCCCCCTGCCCAAGTACACCAAGTACACCCCTACCCTACACCATTTCTGACAGATGGCAGTCCCGTCTCTTCTTGAAAACTTTCAGTGATGGAGCTCCTACAACTTCTGGAGGCAACTTATTTCATTGTTCTCACTGTCAGGAAATTTATCCTTATTTCTAGGTTGAATCTCTCCTTGATCAGTTTCCACCCAGTATTCCTTGTTTGGCCTTTGGGTGCTTTGGAAAATAAGTTGACCCACTTCTCTCTGTGGCAGCCCCTTAAGGAACACTGCTATCATGTCACCCCTGGTCCTTCTCTTCACTAGACTAGCCATGCCGAGTTCCTGCTACCATTCACCATATGTTTATATATAGAATATATAGAAATCATTCTCCAAATGCTGCTACTTACAGAGCAAGAATGGGAAGGCTTATTTACAATGTCAGCAGAGCCAGAGAAACTAAAGGTTTACAGTACAGATAAGCCTCAACTTATGGTTCAGTCACCATTCAAGTTACAAAGGTACTGGAAAAAGCTGTGCTTCCAGTGCCGTTGGAGACAAGGACCACGAGCTCCACAAGCCCACTCTTAGCTTTCCCCGTCAGAGGGCTCAGAAAGCCATAGCCCCCCTATAGGGATTGTGAAGTAAAGGGGGGTAACTTGCAGGTCAAGGAGAGCCACATCTCTCCTCCCTGACTTGGAAAATCCCCCTCATCCAAAGACGAGGAACAGCAGCAGTCAATATGGCTGCCATGAAGCTGGGGACAACCAAAATACCCAAGAGAGTTCAGGAGTAAAAAAGCAGTGAACAGAGATTGTTGCTGGATGAAATTATTCTTTTTTCTTTAAAAATTACTCCAAGAAAAAAAAACCTAGAGAAGAGGCTCTAAAACTATAACTATTTAAGTGGCGGAAGAAAATATTTTTAAAGAGACATGCTGAAAAGTAAATTGAAAGTGCCATATGCAGATGAAAAGAAATGTGACCCCAAACTCCTAGAAATTTACAGAGGGGAAACTTGATAGCTAGTGGCTTGGACTTTTAACTGTTTACTGCCTTGTGCTTACCAGAGGTGGAAAAATAGAAAGACATTTTATAAAAGAGACTCTGGGAAGCTGGAATAAAACTATCAGAGTACTGAGTAAATGCTGGAATTGGCTCATTCAAATAATTGATTTTGTTTTGAAAGAAATGGAGATTGAGTGAAATAAACATCTGCTGGAAAAAAATTGAAAGGAGAGCGTCATTTATTAATAATTAGAAAATAAACCAAATAAACCATACTTTTATGATTTTGGACTCTCTGAATCAGACTGAGGCATGATCGTTTATTCCACTTTATCATTACTATGACTGGAGCTGAAAGAACAGCTGTGGAAATGACAAGGTCCTTTTAATGAGACACTTTTGTTGTTCCAAAATATGGATTTGATCGATGGGATGGATGAGAAAATGAAAAACATCTCACAAAGAACAATGAATCAAAAAAAGTGCCCGTGAATTGGTGGAATCAACCGAAAGATTGGGTGAAATGGATTACTTAAGCCAGCAAAGGGAACACAAACAGGAAAAGAATATGGATCAGAAAAATCAGCAAATGAAGCAATAGCTCAATGAAGAGGAAGACCAGTTGAATGGCAAGCAAAAGAAGCAGAAAGAACAGATAGATTGGCCACATCAACCAATAAACCAAAGGCTAGAGCAAAAAACAGAACTGACAAATCAGCTGATAAAGGAAGAAAGGCCAAAGAAAATAGAACAGACAAACTGACAATTGGAGAGACATGAATATACTTTTGATAAGGAGATCGGGACATGGGCAGACATTTGGGAGAATTGGCAGCATAAGATTCTATTGGGAGAAATGTTTAGATTGAACAAGAAAGATACAGATGAAGATAGAGATAAAGATGAGGAGTGGGGGAGGCAAATTTAAAAATGGATAAGAATTGAAGCATTAAGGAGCAGAAGAGATGATGGATAGAAAGAATTGCCATTTAAAGATTTAAGTAGCCTGATTGTAAGCTAAAGGAGGCAGAAACAAAATTAGATAGGAGAAATATTGGAACATAAATTTATATAGAATGAATAAAAATAATAGATAGAAAGACTAGAAGTTTACAGCTGTTAGGCTTTTTAAAATAATATAATGAGGATTACTTAAATTTGATAAATATGGTAGAGATTACCAACATTGTTAGTGTGAATTGGATCAATATGAATGATAGATTTAATTTTGTTTATATATAATAGAGAAATGTTTAGATTGAACAAGAAATAGATGAAGATACAGATAAAGATGAGGAGTTAGGCATTTGTGTTTATATATGTTTAAACAATATAATGAGGATTACTTAAATTTGACAAATGTGATAGAGATTACTAATCTTGTTATGATGAACTGGATGAATACGAATGATACCCAGAACTAACTGTTTACACACAATATGGATGTGTGTGTGTATGTGTGTGGTATTTAGGTTTCTTCGGGTATTTTCCCAGGTCTTAATATTTGTGCTTTTATTATAGTGACGTTTCGGCAGAATCTCATCTGTCATCCTCAGGCTTGTGTATTGGGTTCTTTTTAATCTTGTGTGTCAGGCTTGGCAGCCATTTTTTGTTTGAATTTGGTGCTCAAACAAAAAACGGCTGCCAAGCCTGATACACAAGATTAAAAAGAACCCAATACACAAGCCTGAGGATGGCAGATGAGATTCTGCCGAAACGTCGCTATAATAAAAGCACAAATATTAAGACCTGGGAAAATACCTGAAGAAACCTAAATACCATACATATGCAAAAACATAAGAAACAAATTATATATATATATATATATTTCACAACAGTTACAGCATGCCCATGATCATATGATCCAAATTCATAGTTCGTATTTATGACGGCTGCAGTGTCCTGAGGTCATGTGATCACCTTTTGCCACCTGCTGACAAGCAAAATCAATGGGGAAGTTGAATTTACTTTACACCTGTGTTCCCAATGTAACAATGGCAGTGATTCTCTTAACACTGTGGCCGGAAAGGTTGTAAAATGGGGGCAAAACTCACTTAACAACAGTCTCACTTAGTAACATAAATTTTAGGCTCAATTGGGTTCATAAGTTGAGGATTAGCCTTAGTACAATTAATAGTTAGAGAAGAATCTTTGGGATGGGAAAGTATGAAGACAGAATCAAGGCGAGACAGATGAAGACTGAATGGGCTCCAGGGAAATAGAGCAATGGCTGGATGAGAAAAGGAGAAATGGAATGGAAGATCCCAAAGGAAGATATACGAAGTTGAGTAATTAATGCCACATGTCATTGCAACATAACAAAAGCCAAATAAAAGAATTATAATACAAATCAAACTCAGGGAGATCAGGTCTCAAATTAAAGAGAGTAACATGGAATGCAATAGGATAGCACAGCACAGCACAGCATAGCACAGTTCTTTATTGGCCAAATGTGATGGGACACACAAGGAATTTGTCTCTGGGGCATAAGCTCTCAGGGTACATACAAACAACAAAATGATAAATCATATATACTAAGAAAACCTCTGCATTTATATAGTTTAATATTAAGGAACATTGGAGATTTTGGTGAATGGCAGGAAGGTGTTCTTAATTCAGAGCATTGTCTTCTTGTTCTTCTTGTACACAGACAAACCTAATTAATTGTTGAGATTCTAGTAAGGCCTTGTTTCTGTAGTTTCAGAACTACACAGGAATTCTACGATCAGTTCTTTTAAAATGCAAGTGAATTGCAGGTTGCATTAAGAGCATCTTCAACAAGTAACATTGAAGTTAAATTGATGGTGTGTCATCGCTGCGCAAAGGATGAAATTGTGTACACCTATTCTAATGTCTGATGCATGCACATAGGCAGTGTCAGTTATGTCATATTGTCACGTACGTGTCATCATTTGTCCCTCTCCTCTTCTTTTGGGCTCTAAGAACACTTTTTCTGGTAAGGAAGAATTTAAGTGAAGGGTACTTGGTGCTCTTTGGGCTTGGTTGTTTTCTTTTAAATGTTTCATTACCAAACTGGGTAACCTTTTTAGTATTAATAGGGAGAATCAGAGAGTATAGAGAATGCAGAGCCCACTCTCTATTAGCACTGATGATGTTACCTAGTTTGGATAATGAAACATCTACAAGAAAGCCACCAAATTCAGAGAGAACCAAGGACCCCCCCTCCATTTCAGAGATACTTAAGATGCACACAATTCAGAGAAGAGGGTTGGCTGGTGAGTTGTTTTAAATGGATAGTTGCTCACCTGCTGGCAACCAGACAATATTTCTGTAGAGGAAAAAAAAAAGCAAAAGTTAGCAAAGTTCATGTAGTTTTCCATCATTAGATCAGATTTTGACAACTAGTGCCCTTCCGTTTGTAGGGTCATGACTTCTTGAATTCCTACCGGCATGGTTAGGGAATGAAAAACTGAAATACAAATACAGATAACCCTCGGCTTATGACCACAATTGAGACCCGAATTTATAATTTCTAAGCGAGACATGTGCTAAATGAATTTTGTCCATTTTACACCATGATTATTAAGTGGATCACTGCAGTTGTTAAGTTAGTAACATGGTTGCTAAGTGAATCCAGCTTCCCGTGAATCTGGCTGACCAGCATTGACTTCACTGGTCAGAAGGTCGCAAAAGGGGGAATGATGTGACCCTGAGACACTGCCACCATCCTAATTATGAGACAATTGCCAAGCATCCAGATTTTGATCATGTGACCATGGTGACCATGCAATGGTTTTAAGTGTGAAAAATGGTCATAAGCCACCTGTTGTAATTTTGAACGGTCACTAAATAAATGGTTGTAAGTCAAGGACTATTTGTACACCGCGTATGCCTACAATAAGGTTGAGCATACAATGCAGAAGCGTAACAGGCTTTGGTTGGGTTTTTAGTGTCATCGAGACTGGAAAAGAATCAAAATGGAGGTGGCCTCACCCTCAGGAACTCAGTCTGTGGCTCGTCTTGCACTTCGCCCAGGACCATCTCCATCTGCTTGAGCTGGTCCAGGTAGCGGGCCATGGTCTTGCGTTCATTTTGCAAGGCCTCAGAGGCCTGTTGTTGCACCTTCTCGGCCTCCTGGCCCAGGGAAGATTCCAGCGCTCCCAGATAAGACCGCATGACCCCCAGCTGCTCTGCTACTTGGTGTTTGAACCGTGATACTGTTTCCTAGTGTGGGAAGATCGTATAAAGTTATGTAATTGTGTCAGAAATATTGTGTTGGGAGAAATGTCCTTCTGGGTTCAGTTCCAAGTGGTGGAAAAGACACTGAAAACATGGAGGCTGTTTGGAAAGATGGTTTAATGGTGGACAGGACCACATGGCTGGGGCAAAGAAAAAAGGGAAAGGGTGCTGAGAATCCCTGGGGTTTATGCCCTTTCTGGGTTTTGAGCTTGTGTTCTGATTGGTTGTCAGACTGCCATGGGGCCATGCAGGGGTAACTTGGTAGGTTGTCTTTTGAGTCCCAGGCTTGGTTGACTCTTGCTGGGTAATGAAAGGGCTTTGGGCAGCTCCTATTATAGCTCTGCTTGAAGGAGGTACATCTTTGTTATGTAGAATAGACTGGCCCAGGCCTTAATGGCCCATTGACAAAGGTGGGGGGAGGTGCATTTCTGCCTGATTCCACTCTTTTATGGGAAATATTCTGCCTTTTTAATAGATCCTAAAATATTTCATTTTTCTAAGAGAGGGGTGGGTTTTAACTTCCAACAATTGTATAGCAGGGATCCCAAACCTCCGAGCCTTAACCACTACTCATTTGGAACTGGGCTGTACATGCAGTGGGTGAGTGTGCGCATGCACTCAGCTCCACTTGTGCAAGTGGCAGGCATATGTGCCGACTGCTTGTGCAATTGGAGTTGTGCACATTCACACCTGCCGTACATAGAGAACTATCCCTTCACCTCCTGGCCAGTCCACCAAGCCAAAAAGATTCTGACCATTGGTGTGCACAGAATCAAATTTTAACTAAGCAAGGTCCCCAACAAAGTTATTTATTAACAGCCTCTAAAATCCTTTAAGATTATAGCAAACATAAGAATTAATTAAACATTTGTTTCAAATTGTAAACACACAAAAGCAAACACACAAAACTAAATTAACACAGTGTAAATATAGTAATAACGCTCAAAGTTCAAATGAAGAAATGCAATCCACATCATTTGATTTAATCAACACCTCCTCTGGATCAACATGTACACCCATCCACATTCCTCAAGCCCTTCCGAGGACAAACTTCCCTATAAAACAGCCCTTTGTACCCCATGTTATCTGTAGCTACTCCCACAGGCAAATCTCTTTGCTTTGGGGAATAAACACATTTCCTTTCCTCACAGTTGTCTGGATTTCATTATGATTTATTCTTGTACAACGCCTGCTCGAGTTGGAAGCCGAAATTATTCTTCTGACTCTAGCAACATAAGGGAAGGATAAGTGGGAATGGTTCTTCGTTTGCTTGTGTGGCCTGATCCCTAAACAGTACACAGATGAGTTGATGAAAAATGTTTATCTGTAATCAGTGTTTCTAAAACCAGTTTATACTCACCTAGAGAGCATCTCCATTATATGAATTTAATCTGGTTTTAGAGTAATTTCCTCTTACCAAGGAGTCTGGTGTGAAATATAGGACAGTTACAGATTTACACTAAACTACAGTTCTTTAATAGTATTAAGAAAAAAATGTTATTAATCTAGCAATCACAGTAATCCTGCTGAGCATATGCTTGAAATATTTTGTGTGCACATCCCTATTTCTGTGCAATATGTATATTTAATTTATATCCCACCCTCTCATTTTTTTAACAACTGGGTAGCTTATAAAATGATAAAAAAGGTAAATACAGAACTATTAAAATTAAGATCAAGTAGGAAAAACTAAGAGAACAGGCAACATAGGATAAGAATATTCTCCCTAAATATAAAGTTTGTAGAATATAAATTCTACACTATAAACTAGATGTAGATTCGTACAATACCTGTGTCATGTGTTTGTGTATGTTGTTTGTATACATGTACATGTAAGATAGGCATGTGTTTACTTAGCATGGAGCAATGCAATTGGTGAGCCAACGTTTTAATGTTGTATCTTTATAGATCTTGTACGCTGTAAATCACCATGTGGTCTTTCTACTACCTACCTATCTGAGTCTCTCTCACACAGGGACAAACAAACATCCAGGACTGATACCTCAACTTCTGCTATTTGCCGATTCAGCAAAGCAATTGTCTTCTCCTTGCGTATTTGGGCTTCTTGGAGCTGGACCTGCTGCTGAGGGAGCTGCTTCTGCAATTATGCCAGATGGTAAGCAAGGAGAGACGAAACACAGAAATTTCATTTGACAAGTAATCTGGAGCAAATATTCTGGGAGATTCATAATCCCCTGTTTTATCCTCAGAGAAACAGTGCAGTTGGTCCTCAACTTATAACAACTCATTTAGTGACCGTTCGCAGTTACATTGGCACTGAGAAAAGTGAGCCGTGACCATTTTTCACACTTACAACTGTTGTAGCATCCCCATGTTCACGTGCTATACATTTGGATGCTTGACAACTGAGTCACATTTATGACGGTTGCAGTGTCCTGGAGTCGTGTGATTCCCTTCCAACAAGCAAAGTCAACGGGGAAGTCAGATTCACATAATAACTGTGTTATTAATTTAACAACTGCAGTGATTCACTTATGGACTACCGGTAGTTTCATTCATTCACTCTTTTACTCACTCATTCATCCATCCATCCACTCATCTGCCCACCCACCCACCAACCTGTTGTTCCACCCATCCACCCATCCACCCACCCACCCATCCAGATGAACCCTGCCAAGGTGACTCAGTAACAAACAAGTTTAAAGTGTATTTATGATGTTTAACTGTCCAGGAGTCATGTGATCACCATTTGTAACCTGCCCAACCAGCTTCCAATAAGCAGAGTCAATGGGAGAAGCCAGATTCACTGAAGGACTAATCAACAAATTGCAGTGATTTGCTCAACAAACAAGGCAAAAAAGGTCATAAAATCTGGCCTTCCAATGGAAATTTTGGGCTCAGTTGTGATCATAAGTTGAGTATTAACTACACAGGGCTTCATAAGTGACACCTTAGTCACACTGGAAGCTTATTGGAAGCTAATGTAATTTTCTTGTAAATTTTCACAAAATGTCAGAGCTTGAGAGAATCAATCAATAACATGCCCAACCATTAGGGGTGGGATTCTACTGGTTCGGCTCGGTTCTCGGAAGAACAGCTGAGACCAAACCGATTTGCTGCTATGATCTTCTGGTCTTCTGTTTGGCCCATCCACCCGCCTGGGCTTTAGGCTGCGCTTTATTCCCTGTTTTTTCCACCTCAGCTGCTTTGCGTGGCCACAGCCGAGTGCCGCGTATGCTTGCAGGAGCCAGTGATTTGTAAACACACATGCAGCAACAAAGCGCACACTTACCAAACCAGTTATTATGCCAGTAGGATCCCATCCCTGCGATCCATACTTGAGGACAAAGATCTTCAAACTTGGCGAGTTTCAGACTTATAGACTTCAACTCCCAGAATTCCTGAGTTAATATGACTGGAGAAGGAATTCTGGGAGTTGAAGTCTTAAAGCTGTCATGTTTGAAGATCCCTGCTTTAGGACAAAGACTTTAGCTCAGAGGGAAAGCATATATTTTGCAGGAATGGTACCAAGTTTAACCCTTGGTATTTCTTTGACCGGCAAAATTCTTGCTTGCAATCCCACTGTAGCCTGTTCTTGCTAGGCTGACCAATGGCCCGACTGAATCCGTATTAGGTGTGCCTGTTGGACTGACACTGATGGAGGAACAAGACACCAAGCCTTTAGGACTGTGTTCAATCTCAACCTCTTACCTTCATCTTCTGGTGGGCCTCAGCAGCAGTAATGATGTTGTGCCCCTTATGCTTGCCTAGAGAGGCACAAACCCCACAGATCACCTGCCGGTCCTGTTCGCAGTAAACACTGAGTGGGTCGAGGTGTTCTTCACAGTGATCACGAGGCACCTGCCGGAAGGACTGCACCAAATGCTCCATCTGCTGGTTGATCCGCAGCTGCTCCACCTTGGTGAGGGCTTGGCAGGTGGGACACGAGGGAGCAGTTTTGCCCTCAGACTCTTCAGTGGCCACACGAGCCAAGCAGGCCTGGCAGAAGGTGTGCCCGCACTCTGTTGTCACAGGGGACTGGAAGAGCTTGAGACAGATGGGGCAGCTGAGGTCCTGGTGCATGCCCTGAATGAGGCGTTGTTGGGAGCTGGACATGGTGATGATGGAGAGACAGGGACCTGGCAATCAAGAATGACAGTGGGAACCCAGAATCTCATTTGCTTGGACTTCTACTACTGCCCCCATTAAACACCGGGGTCACCTTATTTTCTGCAGCGCAACCAACACCAAACATAGAAAATATGAATAAAGAGCTCAATGCATGATGACATTGTGGTTACTTCCTCACAATATTCTTGACAATTGAAGAAGCTTCTTCAAGTTTCAGAAAAGAACTTCTTGGATAAGAAGCTTCTTGGATAAGAAGCTAAATGTCTTCAAGGAAAAACAAAGGAAGCCCAGTTGCCTTTGAAAAAGCACCTATGGGACAACCATGATCTGGATGACTGAGAATCTCCATAGAGATTAGGCAGTGTTAACTATGCCACCCCCTATCAAGAAAGATGTAGAAAATAATAATAATAATAATAATGTGAAATTTAGCCCCCACCCATCTTGAGTAACATTTTGGCCCTGTTGGGATGCAAGGGTAGAGAATGTTTTGTTTGAGGAAAGAGATATGTGGGTTTCCAAAGAGAGTAGGGCTATCAAAACCGGCCTGCAAATATCCAAATGGCCATTAGAGGGCAGGAAAGTGTTGTTCTCAGCACCTTTTTGAGGGTGCCATCTAATGGTGGTCTGGAACTTTGCATTCTACATCTGGTAGTTATATCATAAAGTTGTCCTAGCTCCAGGTCTTCTCCAAAATCTAGATCTCCTCAAGCTTTTGAGATCACTGACCAAAATTGAAATTATGAAATTATAGTAAAAAAAAGGGGGGAAGCACATGTCCCAATAAGATGATGTATGTTTTCAATATTTTTTATAACTTTTTAAAGAAACTTTCTAACTTTGTAGTTCCCTTTTAGCATGAGATTCAGGCTAAGTGACCTTCCAGCTCTGCCAAATTTCAGTTGGTTCTACCTAGCACTATTGGTCCTTCTGTACTTTCACTCCTGCTAAGAAAAGTAGCAGTGAACAAATATAGGAGGTTTATCAGAAGAAGACAAGAACATTTCTGAGTCACCATCAACGAAGTTGGAGATCCATATCTTCATCCCAGAATCATGTAGCCAGAAACAGGCCTACTCTGAATTTCATCCCTCTTTATAGATCTTGTTAAATTATCTCAACCCCCCACCTCAGTTGTTCCCATTGTCAATTTTCAAGAAATGTAGGGGTTAGTAGATTGAAAATAATGCATAGAATAGTATTTTTGACCTTCCACCAAAAATTCTTTCTCCTTATCTCCAGATTTCTATTGGGGTCAAGTTCCTTAATTCCTTCCCTGAAGAGGGCTTCCTGACAGGGCTAATGATGACTCTCATATTGGCGCTATAAAATCTGGCAAGCTACCACAATGACAGTACAGGTGGTCCTCAACTTACAACAGTTCATTTAGTGATTGTTCAAAATTGCAACGGCACTGAAAAAAGTGACTTATGGCCGTTTTTCACCATTGTAGCATGGTCACATGATCAAAACTCCGATGCTTGACAACCAGTTCATGTTGCAGCATCCTGAGGTGTCATGATCCCCTTTTGCGACCTTCTGACAAGCAAGGACAATGGGGAAGCCAGATTCACTTAACAACCAGGTT
Organism: Emydocephalus ijimae; assembly: GCA_004319985.1. Taxonomy (NCBI): domain Eukaryota; kingdom Metazoa; phylum Chordata; class Lepidosauria; order Squamata; family Elapidae; genus Emydocephalus; species Emydocephalus ijimae. The sequence goes on along the minus strand of BHEV01065831.1, from coordinate 35,051 downwards.
ACTACCTGTAACAACTGTAACGGTAACAACAGTGGCAAGAAAAGTCGTAAAATGGGACAAAACTCACTTAACAAAAGGACTACCTGTAGTGGGTTAGTTTTCTGAATCTTTTCAGTGTTACCTTGGGAAGGCTCAGATTTTTTTCAGCCCAGATATGGCAGCTATAACTACAGATAGTCTTCAAGGCCCATTTAGTGATTGTTCAAAGTTACAACATCACTGAAAAAACTGATTTATGATCATTTTTCACACGGTTGTAACATCCCCATCATTAAAATTCAGGCACTTGGCAACTGACTCATACTTATGACTTTTCCAGTGTCCTGGGGGTCATGTGATCCCCTTTTGCAACCTTCTGACAAGCGAAGTCAATGGAGAAGCCAGATTCATTAAACAACCATGGTAGGAATTTAACAACTGCAGTGATTCGCTTAACATCTGTGGCAAAAAAAAGGTTGTGAAATGGGGCAAAGCTCACTTAACAAATGTCTCACTTAGCAACAGAAATTTTGGGCTCAATTGTGGTTGTAAATCGAGAACTGTATATTCAACATTTACATATTGTGTCTAGTATTATCTGTCTGTCAAATCTGTAACAGCTTAGAGAGTCCCAATTAATGCTATTATCCTGTTATTACCTGCCAGACCTCCTCCTCCTCCTTTGAAATGTGGATGTACAGGTGGATGTTACCTACAAGCTGGGTTGACAAAATCAGAAATGAGGAGGTGATAAGCCACTTGGGAAAGTCAAGGAAAATCATCAAAACCATAAAAAAGCAGAAGTTAAGAGTATTTTGGACATGTGATGCGACACCCAGAAAAATACAACATACTTCACTTAATCCTCCAAGGAAAGATTGAAGGCAAATGAGGTCCAGGCAGAAGAACAACATCATGGGTTCAAAATCTAGGGGACCATTTTGGACAAAACTCAACAGCACTTTTTCGTACAGCTATTGATAAGAATAGGATCGCCAACATGATCACCAGCATCCGATGACAGATATGACACAAGAAGAAGAAAAAAGTAGCATTATCTGAGTAGCTGGAAATTAAAAACTGAAGGATAGAGTAGAACTGTTTCAAGCAAATCTTGTTAAAATCAATCCTCAGTAGAGTTTTCACAATAGAAAACAGTGAAAATTTTAAGAAAATATACATTTTGAAAATGCATATATTGGCTTTTAATAAAACTATTCTCAAACACCTTAGAAAATGTTGAAACAATACAACAGCCTTTAGCACTGTTTAGAGTCAGTAGATAAGGCAGAATTAGAGGTCAACTCACAACTGTTCCAGCAGAGTTCTCTTTCTGGCCAAGATTATGATGTAGGCTCTGCTGCAGCTGCTTCTCCTTTGACTGATGGATGGCACCAGGTTGGTTTCCCCTTGACATGGCATTCTTGTTGTGAAACAAGGATTGTGCTGCAAGCTTAAATTGTTGACCAAAGCAAAAATTATGCTTCCATTCCACCCTGCACCAGATTCCGATCAGCAAGGCTCTACTCCCATAGTTTATTGGTATAAAAATAATTAGATATATTTTGGTGCCTCAAAAAAGTCCTGAGCACACAGTTGTTTGCTCCTGCAGATTAATGTGAATACACAATTAAAAAAAAAAAGCTGCTAAGAGTTTTAGGATAGGAACCACATTATGCCAGGAATGGAAGATTCAGCCTTGTCTTATGGTGAATCCAATTGCCTAAATTATTTCCAGTGAGATAATCCTGAACCTACAACCACAATTAAGCCCAACATTTCTGTTGTTAAGCAAGACATTTGTTAAGTGAGCTTTCCAGCCACCGTTGTCAAGTGAACCACTGCAGTTATTAAATTAGTAAAATGGTTGTTCAATGAATCTGGCTTCCCCATTGACTTTGCTTGTCAGAAGGTCGTGAAAAGTGATCACATGATCTCCAGGATACTGCAACTGTCATAAATATGAGTCAGTTGCCAAGCCTCTGAATTTTGATCACATCGCTGGGGTGATGCTGCAAATGTTGTAAGCGTGAAGAAAGGTCAAGTCCCTTTTCCAAGTGCTATTGTAACTTCAAATGAACAGTTGTAAATCAAGGATGACCTGTACATTGTTCCCTTGCAATAAACTGAGATGGCCAAGAGCATCTTTGTTACAAGGCTCCCATCAATTTGAAGCAGCTTTCCTTCATTTGCTGGTCTTTAGTTCTTTCACTTCAGTTCCTAGAATTCCTTGACAGAGGACCAGATTCGGGGAGTCTGGCTAAAATGGGGGGAATCTACCTTTGAAACAAGGTTTCCAGAGAACTCAAGGCAAAATTTATTTAAGATCTTGATCTCTTGGTCCTTCTCTGTTCCATGTCTGCCCGTCGTCATGTGGAAGGGTGTGACGTGAGCAAGATGAGCTCTCTAGGGATGACCCTTGTGACACCTCCACCATTTATGTTAACTGGGATTTCTCTGAACATGGATCAACCAAACCTCTGGAAAACCAATCAAGCTATGTCCCAGAATAATTTCTATGATGGGATTAGAAGGATAGTGCCAAGAAGGAATAGGAAGGAGGCAGGGCTGGGCTTCAAAAATTTTAGCAAGTGACTCTGCCTGGTTTCTAGGTGTGTGTGGCCATGGTGGGCGTAGTCTAGTCAGCCTCCTGCACCATGGCAGGGGATTGTTTTTACTCTCCCTAGGCTCTGGAGGCTCTCTGGAAGCCAGAAAAGGGCCCCATTTCCATATTTCCTGAACTTCCAGGAGGCCCGTTTTTGGCCCTCCCTCAGCCTCCACACATGGCCCGCACTTACCTGCATCCAAAACAGTCCACCTGGGGACTTCTGGGAGGGGCAGAGTGGGCGGAGCCAGCCAGGAGTGGGATTTGAGGATTCTCCAAACTGCACAGAATCTTACTAGGGGCTCTGTGAATTCCCAGCAGCCTGACCCCTGGAAGGAGCGCTGTTGTTGTGCCACACAAGCCCCCTTGTGTTTCCTCTCACATCTCTTCCCCATCAAATGTTTAGGTGGCCTATTTTGGGTCTTCTCTAGTCTTCCAAAAACCTTGTGTTGTTATAAAATAAGAAATTCACATTACCAGTGGGAATCACTCAATTACGTCAAGCTGTTACCCTGGACGTTTGAAAGCTGGTTTTAGGCTTCTACCCACAATCCCGGAAGCTGTCTCATTCCATGCTGAGAATGACAAATAGAAGGTTTTTTTGTGCCAAAAAGATAGTAGACTTGGAAGGGACCTTGGAGGTCTTCTTCTCTAACCCTCTGCTCAAGCAAAAGACTATACCCAGGGTGGGATTCAAATTTTTTAACAACCGGTTCTGTGGGCGTGACTTATTTGGTGGGCATGGCTTGGTGGTCATGTTATTGACATTTCCTCGCCTGGTCTCTCATGACTGTGGGGATGCTGCAACAGTCGTAAGTGTGAAAAATGGTCATGAGTCACTTTTTGCAGTGTCATTGTAACTCCACACAAGCAAAGTACCAGCAAAGGAGGGATAAAAAACTCCAGAGAAGTTCCTGAGATAGGAAGTCTAGTCCTGCCAAGAATGTAATAAGGGTTAACAGAGAGGCAGTTTCTGTAAGCAACACCAGAATGTTTCCTCCTGCCTTCCTTACAGGATTAGGCCAGTAATTTCTTCTAACAACCAGTTCTCCAAACTGCTTAGAATGTTAACAACCCGCTCTAGCAAATAGGTGTGAAGTGCTAGACTGTACCATTTCAGGCAAATGGCTGCCCAACCTCTTCTTTAAAATCTCTCAGCTTCTGAAGGCAAGCATTTCTGAGGGCAAACAATAAGCATTCCTCAACTTACGGTCACAATTGAGTCCAAAATTTCCATTGCTAAACGAGACAGTTGTTAAGGGTCTTTGCCCCATTTTTACAACCTTTCTTGCCACAGTGGTTAAGTGAATTGCTGCAGTTAAGTTAGGAACAGTTGCTAAGTGAATCTGGCTTCCCTAATAAGAGTCGCAAAAGGTAACCATATTCTGGGACACTTGCAACAGTCATAAGTACATGCCAGTTGCCAAGCATCCAAATTCTGATCAGGTCACCCCCGGGGATGATGCAAAGCTCACAAGGGTGAAAAACGTTCATAACTCGCTTTTTTCATTGCCATTGTAACTTCAAACGGTCACTAAACAAATGATTGTAAATCGAGGACTGCCTGGATGTATTTGCCAACGGTCTAATTTTTAATGGCACACAAGATGTAGGGATTAAATATGGATTAAGGTATTTATTTTCATTCTTTTTTTTTTTTTTTGTATGGAAGAGGATGGTTGGGTTTTGATGTTTAGTTTGCCTTCTTTTTTAAAAAAAAAACTCAGAAGATGGCATTTGAAGCATCATTCCTTCTTAGTCTCCGTGTTTTTGAAGGTTGCCTGCAAGATAGTGCCATGCTGAAGTCACCCAATGTGCCCAGCCCTCTGACTTTGGGGAGACAGACTTAACTCGCTTTCCTGACCGCTTTCCCTTAGTGCCACAGTGGTTGCTTTCATTGGACGAGAAACCGACTTAGTCTGGTTTGCCTTAAGCAAGAGAGGAATGCTAAACCTGCAACGCAGCTGCTGTTTGCAAGAAGGGTGGAAATGTTCTATAAATAGTTCGGAAGGTAATAGCATTGAGATAGCTGAAAAACAGTGCTGTGATCTGGAGAGATGGCTGCCTCTCCTTTCTGTTCATTCTCAGCAATATATGGGTGCATTTTAATCTAATCTGCACCTAAAGAGAGAGGTTTGGAATGTTTTGCACTGCATGAAATTGTAAATTCAGCCATAGAATTTATGTGAAGAAATGTTCTATCTTTTCTTATTTCCTTCCTTCTTTTTCTCTTTCTTTTCTCTTTCTTTCTTTCTCTTCCTTCCTTTCTTTCTTCCTTCTTTTCTTCTCTTTCTCTCTTTTCTTCTCTTTCTTTTTCTTGCTCTCCCTTTTTTCCTTCCTTTTTCTCTTTCCTTCTTTCTTTCTTTCTTTCTCTTTCTATAGTCTTTATTTTCTCTCTTTTTTTTCCTCTTTCCTTTCTCTCTCTCTCTTTCCCTCTTTCTCTTTCTCTCTCTTTCTTGGTTGTTTGAAGATCACCAGAAAGTTACATGTTTGAATGAAGACTCATCAGGATGTGAATTTATTTGCCACATATTTTAAAAGATTTTTACCATACTCTTTGTCTATAGTATATTAATTAGAATTTTTTTATTAGCCAAGTGTGACTGGACACACAAGGAATTTGTGTTGGTGCAAATACTTCATGCTTAGAACCAATGTTTATCGTATTAAAGGGAATTTTGTTAACACAGAATATTGTATATACTGTATATTCAGGTATTCTTTCTGAAAATCTTTCATTCAATTAATTGAAAAGAACTCCCATAATCATTTCTTTATCTGTTTAAAAACTTATTTTAAAAAAGAAAGAAAATTGCAATCCACTTTATGCCTGATTAATATCCACATGGGACACCTTACCCCCAAATATGACACATTAATTATTAATATATTGTAGAAATTCTACAATAGTTTCTGCTCTTCTGCCTTCCATTCTAGTTGTTATAATATAATATATTGGCTGATTAGTTAGAGTTACCACCCAATTATAGAAATTCTAGGCATTGTGAAAAAAAACAACCCTCCTTGCAGAGATTTGAAAATCATTTGTGTTGTAACATACCATATATAATTATAATTTACCTATACTTGCATTATGCTGAGCCACATCATAGTCATTTCAGGGGTTTCTTGCCTTATAGCAGGGATGTCAAACTCACATCATCATGGCAGCACCACGTGATGTATATGGAACTTTTTCCCCCTTCGCTAAACCGGGTGGGGACAGTGCAAGCACGTCAAGCATCCAGCCCGCAGGCTGCGAGTTTGACACCCCCGCCTTATAGCAATAGCATTTAGACTTATATACCACTTTACAATAGCTTACAGCCCTCTCTAAGCGATTTACAGAGTCAGCCTATTGCCTCCAACAATTTGAGTCCTCATTTTACCCACCTTGGAAGGATGGAAGGCTGAGTCAACCTTGAGCCTGGTGGGATTTGAACTGCCAAGTTGCAGTCAGTCAGCAGAAGTAGCCTGAAGTACTGCACTCTAACCACTGCGCCACTGCAACTCATTGTATTTGAATTAAACAAAAAATAAAATGATACTGAATTCTACCTTTATAATCAAGGAAAAACCCTGCAGAACTCAAAATTTTGTAACACAAGACAACAACAAACTATTAAATACATTATGTTAAACCAAAGTTTGAATAGGATTGAAGCTGCTCAGAATCACCTGAAACACAAGATAGACAGCAAATAAATTTAAGAAAGAAAGAGAGGTGGGAAGAAAGAAAGAAAGAAAGAAAGAAAGAAAGAAAGAAAGAAAGAAAGAAAGAAAGAAAGAAAGAAAGAAAGAAAGAAAGAAAGGAAGGAAGGAAGGAAGGAAGGAAGGAAGGAAGGAAGGAAGGAAGGAAGGAGATATCCTTCATGCTTGATAGACCTTATCTATAAAAGAATAGACCTAGTGATTGTTGCTACTCTTCTTCATGGACCTTACTCTCCTCTGATCTACTGGACTGTTTAACAAGAGCCATTCTCTGCAAAATTTGACTTACTTCTATCCTTCCCTCAAGTATTTGCAAAAGTTCCTTTTTTCTATATGACTACATGCACAAATCCCCACAGTTTCCTAGACAACATTTTCAGAAAGGGTTTGCCTCTGCCTTCTTTTTCCTAGACTGAGAGAGAAGGACAGGACAGGACAGGACAGGACAGGAAAGGAAAGGAAAGGAAAGGAAAGGAAAGGAAAGGAAAGGAAAGGAAAGGAAAGGAAAGGAAAGGAAAGGAAAGGATTCTTACTAGAGCAGAAGATTATTCAAGGTAGAGCAGATTGCCAGGACTGAAAGATCAGTGACCATCCCAGGACAGATGTAGAAGGCAAGTGAATGGTTCTTGGTTCCACCCCAGATCTTCCTATATATAGCCCAATGATACATCATATTTCTGGAATGGCATTCAATTTTCTATGGGCATCTCTCAATAGGAGGAGGTAGAGGTGACTATTGCTATGGTAAGGTCATTCCTTACTCCCACCAGGCACATTATTGGAATGCTTAGGTTTTGAGGTGCACCCTTCTATTTGCTCAGATTCTCAAGACCCCTCTAGGAATTAATTTTATACTTTATTCTGTGAAAATCCTGACTCTGTTCCATTGGAAGGCAGCCTTTGGATTTCTGAGTACTTAGAACAGCTGCGGAAGGAAGCTATCCAATTTCCTAGCCAATGAAATTGCAAGGGACTACCAGCTTGTAACTGGATGTGGGGGGAAGGGGGTAATAACTGGAGGAAAATGAGTAGGTGGCCAAGGATGGGGTGACAGTTGAACAGACTTGGTTTACAAGAAATGATGGGGAGGCTGGCTTGCACCATGAGTATTGCAGGGAGACTCATGACTGAAGACTGAATGCTCACCTACAGAGGCAGTCACAGTGCCTGCAGCAAATTGTATCATTCCACACAGATAAACAGATAATCAAAATGGGAAGAGACCTTGTAGGTCATCTAGTCCAACCCCCACCCAAGTAGGAGACCCCACACCATTTCTGACAAATGGCAGTCCAATCTCTTCTTGAAAGTCTCCAGGGATGGCACTTCCACAATTTCCGAGGGTAACTTCTGTTCCATTGGTTGATTGTTCTCACTGTCAGAAAGTTTCTCCTTATTTCCAGGTTAAATCTCTCCTTGTTCATTATTCCTTGTCTGGCCTACAGGCGCTTTAGACAATAGCTTGATCCCTTCCTCTCTGTGACAGCTCCTCAAATATTGGAAGACTGCTCTCATGCCTTCCCTGGTCCTTCTCTTCACTAGACCAGCCAAGCCCAGTTCCTGCAACCATTCGTTGTATGTTTTAGTCTCCAGTCCCCTAATCATCCTGGTTGCTCTTCTCTGTACTTTTTCTTGAGTCTCAACATCTTTTTTATGATGCGGTGACCAAAACAGGATGTAATACTCTAGGTGTGATCTTACTAAGGCTTTATAGAGTGTTATTAATACCTTACTTGATCTTGATTGTATCCCTTTGTTAATGTAACTTAGGATTGCATTAGCTTTTTTGGCTGCTGCTGAGGGATGGGATGTAGGTCAGGCCCTGGGAAATTTGGAAGGCATGAATGACCCATGAACACCATGACAGTGCTTTTTTCAAGAGGCAACTAGACTTTTTGGTTTTTTTTCTTTCTGTTTTTTTCTTTGAAGACATTTCGCTTCTCATCCAAGAAACCTTTTTGGGACAACCATGACTGAATGACTGAGAATCTCCATAGACCCATGAAGAGTTTCAGGGGCAGTTACTTAGCCCTGAGAAAGAAGAAACACGAGAAAGAAACTCATAATACCCCTGTCTTGATTTTGTTTGGTATAACTAAGTTGTGAGAAATTTTGACAGATTTTCAGAATTTAGTTTATTTTTTGACAAGGCAAATTAATCTGAAGTAGCGGCATAGCGATGTACCGAGTTACAGGGTGGAGGTTATCTGTTCATTGGGAGACTTATCCCTTTTCTTTCTACTTAAGACAGTTCCAACAGTCCTTTTTATAATTTGAAAAACCATCTGCTCATAGACACTGTTCAGGTGCCATGTAGTCATATAAAGGTTTACATATTATTCCAGTAACAGTCACAGAGTTGGAGGGGACCTTGGAGGTCATCTAGTCCAACCCCCTGCTCTCACAGGTGACCTATTCTAGTTCTGATAAATGGTTGTCCGGTCTTTTCTTAAAACCTTCCAGTGATGAGGCAATCCTTAACTTCCAAAGGCAATGTGTTCCATTGGCACTGTTAGGTGTGATTATAGGAAATACATTTATTTCACTGCATTAATTGTTGCTCCTTTTGGGGAGAACTGGATCAGTAATTTAGCTGCTTTAGAGGAAGAAGCAGTTTCGAAACTAAACCCTTTTCCAGTAGGTATAGATTGGGGGTGTCAAAAACATGTAGTCAGATCCAGCTCATGGGGCCATCCTGGAAAATGTAAGGGCCCGGTCTACCCAATGCGAAGAGGAAACATCAAGCCAGCATGGCTTCGGCCTGGTCTACCCAGTACAAAGAAGAAACATGCCAGCAGTTTGGGGAATGGCGTCAAACTGGCCACGCCCACCTAGTCAGCACACTCACCCAGTCAGCCATGCCCAGTGAGTGGCGTCAAGCTGGCCATGCCCACCCAGTCAGCCACACCCACTTAGTCTGCCACGTCCACCTGGTCCCCAAGGGGAACCACAGCCCTGATGTGGCCCTCAATGAAATTGAGTTTGACACTCCTGCTATAGAGGAATCCTCGTTTCTCACCATCAGCAATTACTGATGGGGAAATTATAGAGCGTGCATAATATTAGAGGTCATCCACAAATGCTATGAATTGCCCACTATAGTGGGATTTGACTGTCTAGTTTTGAAATAAACAATCGCCAGCCAAAACTTCCAAGAGAAAAGAATGGTAATTTTATTTACTGCTTTGCAAAGAGGGTGCCCCCACGCATGTGGGTACAGTGGATATACCTTAAATCATCAATATTTTTGCCTTATAATCCCTATTGCCGTTACAAATTTACCCCCAACTTTTCCTCATTGGTGTAATACTCATGACGTCACAACCTATCCCAAGGATCTAAAGTGAATACATTATCTCCTCCCCTGATTACCTCTCCCATTACTCTAATTCTATCACCCTCCTGCCCCTATTTACCTTTTATGGCCCTAGTTCCTAGCGGTTGTCTCTAGAGTAACTATCATATCAGTAAATTCTGGTTAAGATTGATTTGTGGCATAGCAGAGGCCTCTGATCCTAGTCCCTACACACAATTCTCAAGCTTCAGCCTAGCTCATGAGATGAGACATTTATGCAATGTATTTTCTTCACAGGACAGCATGTCTTCTTACAATTCTGTAAAAACAGTACACTCTGTTTCCCACACTATCATTTAACACAGCATTTGCAGTATTTGCATTACAATCTCTAGTAGCGGAAGAACTGTGGAATGCAGTATTGCAGGCTGACTCTGCCCTCAGTCAGGAGTTCGATTCTCATTGGCTCAAGGTTGACTCAGCCTTCCATCCTTCTGTGGTCGGTAAAGTGAGGAACCAGTAAAGCACTTGGAGAGAGTTATAAAGCCATGTGAAGCAGTATATAAGTCCAAGTGCTATTGCTATTGCTAATATCATCATGTACAGCTTATTAATCCTGATATCATTGCAATGGGTTCTAGATGCCTGCGATCTAACTGTTAGAAATTTCTATCTCTGCTTTCCAGAGAGTAAGCCATACTCTCAACTTACCAGAACTACTATTGCTAAGCAATGCAGTCATTAAGTGAGTTGTGCTCACTTTTATGACCTTTCCACCATAGTCATTAAGCAAAATACATGAATATTAAACAAAGGTAGCTTCCTCCATTGACTTAGCTTTTGGAAGTCACCAGGGAAAGTCACAAATGGCAATTGCATAACCCTCGGACACTCTTCTGTAAATATATTGGTAGCCAAATGCCCAAATTTTGATCAGAGGGACCACTGCAATGGTCACATGTGCGAGGACTGATCATGAGTCACTTTTTTCAGCACAGTGGTAACATTGAATGTTCATTAAATGAATGATTGTTAGGGCTTAAAAGATTAATCTCAAGAACTTTAGAGCACTGAAGATCAGGAAAAACTACAGATAGTCTTTGACTTACAACCTCAATTGAGCCAAAACATCTCTTGTTAACAAGGGAATTATCAAAGGAGTTTTGCCCCATTTTACGATTTTTCTTGCCGTGGTTGTTAAGTGAATCAATGCAGTTGTTATGTTAGTAGCACGGTTATTAAATGAGTCTAGCTCCCCCATTGACTTTGCTTGTCAATAAGTCACAAAAAGTGATCACATTACTCCAGGACACTACAACCATCATAAATACGAGTCAATTGCCAAATATTTGATTTTTTGCTCATGTGACGACAGGGAAGCTGCAATGGTCATAAGTGTGAAACATTGTTGTAAGTTATTTTTTTCAGTGCTGCTGTAACTTCGAATGGTCACTAAGTGAATGGTTATAAATTGAGGATCATCTGTACACTTTGGGGAGCGGTTCTATCATAGAATCATAGAACCGAAGGAACATCAGAAATCTTCTAGCCCAATGCCCTGCCAAAAACAAGTGTCCTTATACCATCCCAGACAAATGCTTGTCCAATCTGTTCTTGAAAATCTCCAGTGTTGGAGCATCCACAACTTCTGGAGGCAAATCTTCCCCCTGATTAATTAACTGATCAGTTAATTGATTCCTCATTCTCACTGTCAGTAAATTCCTCCTTGTTTCCAGGTTGTATCGCCCTCTGACAAGTTTCCTCCCATTACTTCTTGTCCTGCTCTCTGCTGCTATGGAAAATAATAGCAATAGCACCTAGACTTATATACTGCTTCACAGTGCTTTACAGCCCTCTCTAAGTGGTTTTCAAAGTCAGCCTATTGGCCCCAATAATCTGGGTCCTCATTTTACTGACCTCGGAAGGATGGAAGGCTGAGTCAACCTTGAGCCGGTCAGAATGTACCTGTACCTCTTTCCTGTTCCATCCTTTCAAGTATAACGCAATTCTAAATTGCATTAACAGAGGGATTGAATCAAGATCACGTGAGGCATTAATATCATTTTATAAATCTTAGTAAGACCACACCTAGAATACTGTATCGAGTTCTGATGACCACAGTACAAAAAAGATGTTGAGACTCTAGAAAGAGTACAGAGAAGAGCAACCAAGATGATTAGGGGACTGGAGGCTAAAACATATGAACTGGGCATGGCTGGTCTAGTAAAGAGAAGGACCAAGAGAGACATGACAGCAGTCTTCTAATATTTGAGGGGCTGCCACAGAGAGGAGGGGGGTCATGCTATTTTCCAAGGCCCCTGGAGGCCAGACAAGGAATAATAGATGGAAACTGACAAGGAGAGATTCAGCCTAGAAATAAAGAGAATTTTTCTGACAGTGAGAACAATGGACAGAAGTTGTCTTTGGAAGTTGTGGGAGCTTCATCACTGGAAGATTTCAAGAAGAGACTGGACTGCCATCTGTCAGAAATGGTATAGGACCTCCTGCTTGAGGTTCCTTCCCACTCTGTTATTCTATTCTATTCTATTAGAAGACTGCTATCAAGTCTCCTCTAAGCCTTCTCTTCATTGAGCTAACATACATACCTAGCTCCCTTAGTTGTACATTTTACAATTTAGCCTCAAGGCCCCTTATCATTTGTGTTGCTCTTCTCTGCACACTTGGTATGGCTTCATTGTCTTTCCAGTTCTAATCACTCCGTTTTTGTGCAATCCATTATGACATGATCACCATTTCAAATTCAGTTCCAAAACCTGCCAAGGACCATGTTGAGGGCTAATACATTAACTGCTGGAAATGTCACTTCCTAAACTTAGATTTAAATCCATATTGGCCAACCACGATGGCTGAGACTTCCAGGTGTTGTTGTATCTAACAGGTAACAGCTCAAATAATAATTATGTAGAGATGCTGGGGATATATATCACACTAATCCGGAGTTTATACCACTATTTTTTTTTAGTATTATTTTGGAGAAATCACAGAGGTCTGGTTCACACAAAATACTAAACTCTGAGCCATGGGTTACAAACCATGGCTGTCTTCACACTAAGCCACAATGAAATAAAGTGTTTTACAGCTTGGCATGATGGATGGGGCTGGCCTTATTCACTTTGAAATCTCATTCTCCAATTTTGTGAGAGTTTTGCTGTTCCCTTTAAGGATCCTACAGCGCCATCTAGTGGCTAATTGATAATGCAAAAAAGAACCCATGTTTCCTGAGGGCTGGAAGGGACCTTCGGGGGTCTTCTAGTCCAACCCCTGCTTAAAGCAGGAACATTGAAAATATGTTTATTTAACCCATGATTGTAAAGTAACATTGGGAAACAGGCACTATCGACTGTTCCTCATTGACATTTTATAGGTTTATTTTTAACTTAAAGACACAGCCAATCATCAATAGAAGAGAATATCAAGAATGGCTGATATGCTGAGAGTGCCTGGGTTTCATAGCCTTTCATAGGCCTTGAATTGGAGCTTGTATTCTGATTGGTTGTCAGACTCCCATGGGGCCATGCAGGGGCAACTCTGTAGGTTGTCCTGAGTCCCAGGCTTGGTTGAGCCTTGCTGGATGATGATGCACTGAAAGGGCTTTGGGCAATTGCTGTAGCTTTATTTGGAGATCTTTGTTATGTACAATATTCTGACCCAGGCCTTAATGGCCCACCCATTAACAAAGGTGGGGGTGAGCTTCTGCTTCTGAGTTTCTACTCTTTTTAGGGGAAATATTCTGCCCTTTTAATATTTCCCAGGATATTTCAATTTTCTAGGAAAGGGTTGGGTGCTAACTTCCTACAATCTAACCTAGTGAAAGGAACAACTAGAAATGACATGATAATAGTGTTCCAATATTTGTACAAAGAAGTGGTGGGAGGGGGGTCAACCTATTCTCCAAAGCACCAGAAAGCAAGATAAGAAGAAAGGATAGAAACTAATCAAGAACTATGGAGAAATTTCCTAGCAGTGAGAAAATGTAATCAGTGGAATACCTTGCCTTCAAAAGTTGTGGATGCATCATCACTGGAAGTTTCCAAGAAGCTTCTGAACTTGTCTGGGATGGTATAGACCTACTGCTTGAGCATGCGGTTGGACTAGAAGACCTCCAAGGTCCCTTCCAACTCTGTTATTCTGTTATAGTGTGTATGTTTTTCTTTATGTATGATATACATCTTCTTTTCTATAGGTTTTGTTATATGAGGTACTCATTTGTTTATAATGGCTGGAACCAGTTTTTTTTTCCCCTAATTGCTTTACTGCTATCCTTGGTGCTCTATGAACTTGGTTTTTCCTGCTTGCTGATGCTTCATTACCAAATTAGGTAACATCTTCCTTGCTAGTGGGTATGAAACTTCTTGTTTATATACAGTAACTTTCCCTGCCAGCGTTGGCAGGGCTGAGGTGTCCTTCTTGCTAATTGCTAGATTAGGGTATTGCTTTCTACTTGAACATTTATATTTTATACCTCCATGAGTCACAGCTAATAAAACTGATTGCTTTTAAAGACATTAATTGTACCAAGAGAACACTTGTTTGCATGACAATTGTTTTTAAATTTTGTAGTGAATTGTTCAAAGTATAGGTAGTCCTTGGCTTACAACAATTGAGACCAACATTTCCATTGCTAACTGAGACATTTGCTAAGTGAAGACTGTCCCATTTTACCTTTCCTGCCACAGTTGTTAAGCGAATCACTGCAGTTAAGTTAGTAACATGATCATTAAGTAAATAGGTCTTCCCTATTGACTTTGCTTGTCAGAAGGTTGCAAAAAGGAGGAATCATATGACTGCAACCGTCATAAATATGAGTCAATGGTCAATGAATTTTGATCATGTGCCTATGGGGATGCTGCAACCATTGGAAGTATGAAAAATGGCCATAAATTACTTTCTAAGTGTCACTGTAACTTCGAATGGTCACTAAAAGAACTGTTATGAGTCGAGGGCTACCTGTGCCTTGAAGTTCCAAGCTAGTGCTTTAAAGTTGCTTAAAGAGACATTAAATCTACTTTATCCAGTCAGGTATCCCACAAATGTAGGAAACGACACCTCTCTGGCCAGGGAGGTTGAGAATTTGTTTGGTTCGTGTTTATAGAGAGAGGCACAATTTGCATTTCTCCGTTGTTAGCCTCACACATCCGAAGATGCCACGTCACGCCAAACGAGGTGCTGCAAATACCAATCACTCGCGCTCTCCTGCCCTGAAAAATTCAAGGGTCGTCAAAACTGCACGTCTGAGTGGACTCCGCTGGACCCTCCTGAAATCCCTCCGCCCCCCGCAAGCGACAAAGGAGAAAGCGAAAGTAACGCTCGACGCTCTTCGATCAAGTCCTCCCACTTTCGAAAATCTGCACTTTGTGCCTCCGGGGCGGGCGGGCGCGCAAACACAGCCACTTCCTTCCCCCCCCCGCCCCCGCCCCCCGAAATTCAGCGACCCGGTATTGTCCAGGAGAAGTGCGATGGCCGAGAGCGTCCGTTGCACCATCGAAAATGTCCTGGAGGACTTGACGGAGGAAGAGCTCCGAAAATTCAAGGCGAACCTCCACGACTACCAGGTCAAGCCGGGCTACGACAATATCCCCCGAGGGCGGCTGCAGAAGGCCGACGCGCTAGATCTGAGCGACCTCCTGGTCAGTTTCTACAACGAGGACTACGCCGTGGAGGTGGCCGCCGCGGTGTTGATGGTCAGCAACTGCAAGCCTCAAGCTCAGAGGCTTCTCAGAGCCGTCTAGAAAGAGGTAGCACATGGGATGAGCGGTTTCAGCCACCATAGCAATAGCGCTTAGGCTTACATACCGCTTCACAGTGCTTTTACAGCCCTCTCTCAGCGGTTTACAGAGTCGGCCTTTTGCCCCCAACAATCTGGGTCCTCATTTTACCCACCTCGGAAGGATGGAAGGCTGAGTCAACCTTGAGCCGCTCGGGATCAAACTCCTGGCAGTAGGAAGAGTTAGCTATAGCAATAGTACTTAGATTTATATACCGCTTCACAGAGCTTTACAGCCCTCAATAATCTGGGTCCTCATTTTAGGATGGAAGGCTGAGTCAACCCTGAGCCTGGTGAGATTCGAACTGCCAAATATAACCACTGTGCCACCGCAGCTCCGTGGATAGGGCTCATAGGGGGTTCTTCTCTAACCTAGTAAGCCTCAGATGGACTGGGCCTCAGCCCAAGCTTAAGTCAGTTTGCAAGAATACCTGCTCGCAGTCACTCAAGTCCTGGTCACCTCCTGTCTTGGCTAATGCCAACATGCTCTACATGGGGCTGCTCTTGAAAAGCATCCAGAAGCTCTAATTCAGGGGTCCCCAACCCCCTGGGCCATGGCCCATTACTGGGCCTTAAGCAGTTTGAAACCAATCCATGGAAGTGGCAGGCAAGTGTACATGCACATCCATACTGGCAGCAGTTGAGCGCATGTGTGCTCCATTTGTGCGAATGGTGAGCGTGCACCCTTCATTGGCATGAGCGATAGAGCTGCAGGCACAGGTTGGACCACCCCTGGGATGGAACTATCCCATCCCACCCCACTGGCCACAAAGCTGGAAAGTTTGGGGAACTCTGCTCTGGTTGGTTCAAAATGCAGTGGCTTGTACTGTTGTTGGTTTTTTTGCTGATACAAGTGTGCACATGTCACTTCTCCTCCCAGAGCTGCATTGGCTGCCAGTTTTCTTCCAGATACAATTCAAGATGCCTTGAAAGAACCTTGGTGACTCGGGAATGCAGTATTGCAGGGCTAACTTCCTGCTCACTCCAGGAGTTCGATCCTGATGGGGCTCAAGGTTGAGTCAGCCATCCATCTTTCCGAGGTCAGTAAAATGAGGACCCCAATTGTTGGGGACAATATGCTGACTCTGTAAACCACTTAGAGGGGGCTATAAAGCTCTGTAAAACAGTTTATAAACCCAAGTGCTATTGCTAAAACCCTACATGGCTTGAGGCCAGGTTATCTGAAGGACCATCTCTTCCCAGTTACATCTATTTGACCAACCAGAGAGGGAGGTAGGGAATGTTGAAGGTACATCTGGCTGGATCCAGAACAGAGGTGGTATTCAGCAGGTTCTGACCGGTTCTGGAGAACCGGTAGTAGAAATTTTGAGTAGTTCAGAGAACCGGCAAATACTGCCTCTGCCTGGCCCTGCCTCCATCTATTCTCTGCCTCCCGAGTCCCAGCTGATCGGCTGGGTCTTCTTTTGTTGCCCTGCACAGGAGAACGGAGCTGGAAAGCAGGCTAGTGGGGTAGTGAGGGAATGGGGATTTGGCAGTAACCTTCCCCCAGGAGTGGTATGGGAATGGAGATTTTACAGTATCCTTCCCCTGCCACACCCACCAAGCCACAGCCACAGATCCGGTAGGGAAAATTTTGAATCCCACTACTGATCCAGAAGGAGGGCCTTCTCCATGGCGGCACCTTCCCTTTGGAACATCATCCCTGCGGAGATTATATTGGTCCCCCCTTAGACACTGTTTTCACAAGCCCTGAAGAACTGGTTTGGCCAACGGGCCCGGGGAACCCAGAATTGGATGAAGCCCATTAAAAGTCTTGTTTGAATGATTGTTGTTGCCTGGTTTCTATGCAAGTAGTCCTCATTGTACAATCATAATTGAACTCAATTTTTTGGTTGCTAAATGAAACATTTGTTTAAGTGAATTTTGCCCCATTTTACGATCTTCCTTGCCGCCATTGTTAGGTGAATCACTGCAGTTATTAAGTTAGTTAAGTGAATCTGGTTTCCCCTTTGACTTTGTCAGAAGGTCTCAAAAGGGAATCACATGACCCCGAGACACTGCAACCATCATTAATTTGAGTTAGTTGCCAAGCGTCTGATTTTGATTTATGACCACGGGGATGCTGCAATGGTGGTAAGTGTGAAAAATAGTCACTTTTTTCAGTGCCGTTGTAACTTTTTTTTAATAAGTTTTTTATTTTTATTTTTTACACATCTCTTCACATAAACAACATGATTCCAGATTACATTTATACATAATCATTATTATATTTTCAACTTTCTTATTTAATATCACCTCAAATTATTATCCACTCCACTAATCTTTAAATAAATTTCCATTTCATATTTCAATTCATTAATTCAATGTCAAAATCATTTCTTCACATATATTTTCAATTTTTTATCCCCTATTATTTCCATTTTCAGCTTACCACCTATTTTATTTTACATTATACATTATTATCTTCATTAACTTTCTCAAGACCAATATATAGTAAATAATAAAAAAGAGTAAAAATAAAGTAAAATATGTTTAATATGTTTAAGATCCACATGGTATATTCCCCAATCTACAATATATCTTGTATTTATACCAGCAATATTCACATATCCATTTCATATTTTTTCTTTATTTCCACATAACCAAAATTTACCCATGTAATTTAAATGTCTTAATTCCCCTATTTTAATTATAGTATAGTATTCTCATTATAAATATTTAACATTCCAATATGATCTCTTCTAATTCATCATATTTTTTATTTTCTCATATCCTTTGTTTAATCAATTATATTTTCTATTTCATGTATAAATCAAAAAAGAAGAAAAACAGAAAATTGATTTTCTCTTTTTACTTCCCTTTAATCAATTTTAATCTATAAAGTTTATATAAGACACTTTTTAATCATACCATATTTTCATCCAGTTTATCTCTGTTTTCCTAATTATATTTAAATACTCAATTTCATATTTTAGGATATGCATATAAATAAAAAAAACTGATTAATAATAATAAAACCCTCTTAATATCTTTCACTCCATCTTCACTTTTCTCATATATAGTTATGTAATACTCTTAGGGTAGTTCCCAATACATTTTAAGCTTCAAATCTCCCCATTCTAAATTTCTAATAAAAAAATACCAAAATACACTATCCCCCTTTTATACCATTTTAACCCTTATCACTAAATCTCTGGGCCTTGTCATTTCTCTTAGTTTTAACCAACTTTCTCTTTTCTAGGTTTTCCAAATCTTTCTTCTTTATCCCTTGTTTTTCCTCTAACATTATTTTTATTTCCATCTGCCAGTCACCTATCTTTCCCCCGCCCTTTCCTGTTCTCTTTTTTGAAGTTTTTTGAAGTTCTTCTTCTATGATTTCTTCTTTTGTTTAATCCTGGGAAGGTTTTCTCTTTTATTTATTACCTCTGTCATCAATGTCAGAATTTTAATTTGTTTTAATGTCTTTGGGCAATGTCACTTGTTCTCCATGTTCATTTGAATCACTTTTCTCTTCCTTTAACTCCTCCTCTCTGGGTTTCCTTTGTTCTTCTGTGGGTTGCATCGCCATTATTTTTTTTGCCAGTATAGCCAATAATCCCCTTCTTTCTTTTAACATTCCTCTCACAATTTGCAATTCCGACTTGAATTCTTTGCTTATTTCTTCCATTTTTTTTAAATCAATTGAGTTATTAAAGTTTTTTATTGCAATCCTTGCCAAAAGTCTCTGTTTGTCTCTATCTCCTGTATTAATCCTCCTACCTCTTTGTCGCAATCAACGCTCAACAGTCCCAAAATACTGTATTCATTTATCCTCTTGTTACCATTCCTTCCCCCCCTTTTTTTCTAGGTTCCCGGGGGTTTTGTTATGTTATAGTCTTTTATCTCATATCTTTTCGTTCACACATTTATAAAACCAGTAATTTTCCATAAAGTCATGAAAAAAAAATTATTTAACCATTAGATGATGCTCTATATTGCATTCCACTTTCCAAAGATCTTTTCTTTCCTCTTTTCAAATATATTGTTAATTTTCAACCATTTCTACCATTGGCTTTTTAAATTATAACCAATTCCAGGCAAGTCCAGCGTTCTGTCCAATGCCTAACTAATGTCAAATTGTATATATAATTCCAAATTCAGTCTCTAGTTTCATTGTAGCTCTTCTATACTCCGGTTTTTATTTACCTTATATTTTCCTCATTTTCCGTTCGCTGCTGTCATGCTCTTATGCAAGAACTCTTTCTTTCTGCTTCTCGCGGTCATTAAAAGTAAATTCAAGTTCTTTTAACTGGTTACACACTGCTCACCACTTCACTGCTCCAGCATACACTTAGGTCCCGGCAACTTCCCGTCTTCAGGGCAACCATTAAACTGTCCCTTCTCCCTGTCTTCCAGGGGAGTATAACTAGCCAGGCAGGGGACATGTGTCTCCCCTCAACCCAGCTGGTGGTCTCCCCCTCTTTCCCCTCCCTTAAGAGGTGGATCAGATGGTTCCGGTCCCATAGCAATCCTTCCAATAAGGTAAGCATGGATCAAAGCTGTGCACAATTGCAGTCTCTGGTCCATCTTCGACAGAAGCACCACCATGAATCAGTGCTGTTGTAACTTTGAATGGTCACTAAATGAACAGTTCTAAGTTCAGGACTACCTGTATTGGGTTATTTTTTGCAAGCCACCTAGAGTCACTGAAAGTGAGTGGGTGGCCATATAATTCTATACATACATACATACATACATACATATCAAGGTAAAAAGGTACCAAAGTCATTGGAGAGGTTAAGGAGAGTCAAAATAAATTCACTTCACCCATCCCAAGCCCATCAAACTGCAGGGGTCTCCAACCTTGGCAACTTTAAGCCTGGTGGACTTCAGCTCCCAGAATTCTGGGAATTGAAGTCCTCCAGGCTTAAAGTTGCCAAGGTTGGATACCTCTGCATCAAAGGACATCAAATACAGGTAGTCCTTAACTTACAACAGTTCATTTAGTGACCATTCAAAGTTAACAACATTGAAAAAAGTGACTTATAACCATTTTTCACACTTATGACCGTTGCAGCATCCCCATGGTCACATGATTTACATTCGGATGCTTGACAACTGACTCGCATTTATGACGGTTGCAGTGTCCTGGGGTCACGTGATCCCCTTTTGCGATCTTCTGACCAGCAAAATCAATTGGGAAGCCAGATTCACTTAACAACCTTTGTTACTAATTTAACCACTGCACTGATTCATTTAACAGATGTGGCAAGAAAAGTCGTAAAAAAGGAACAAAATTCACTTCACAAATTTCTTACTTAGCAACCTAATTTCTGGGCTCAATTGTGGTTGTAAGTCAAGGACTACCAGTAAGGCAACCAAAGCTATCCAACCTGAAGCCTCACAGAAAGGGGGAAAGATAATCTACTTCCCCCAAAGTCCCCTGGAACTGTAGGGTGACATCCTTTCAACCACCTGCCCTAAAATGGAAAGATTGGTGGAAAACTGACTTGATTAATAGGCTCCAGCAAGGCTGGGGGGAGGTTGAGAGGGGACAGGCCCCTGTCTCTTTAAGAGCTGGGGGAAAAAAACCCTCTTAAAAAAGCAGGATCCCCTCCCAGGGCATTTCAACCAACTAGCTATGAGCAGTACCAGGCTCTCCAACCTTAGCAACTTTAAGATTTGTGGACTTCAACTCCCAGAATTCCTCAGACAGCTTTGCAGGTAGATGTAACCACAACACGGGGGATCTGTTTACTTCCACAGGACTAATTGGCTCAAATTTCTCCCTGGGTTCTTCCTGATCCAGGTTGTCCTGAACAAAGTTCTTGGCCAATACTCAAAGGACACAATAAGAGTAGAGAAATAAAACATGTTTTGCTGCTCTTATCACCACAATAATAGACACCCGGGTGCCATTTCAGCACCCACTCAAGAAAAGCTGGCAAGTTACTTGACATCTCCATCAGTAGCTATGAATCCAACCGGTATGGCTGTTTACTTGCCCTATCTTCTCACTTGCAACCCGAGGTGGTATTCAGCAGGTTCTGACCAATTCTGGAGAACCAGTAGCAGAAATGTTGAGTCGTTTGGAGGACCAGCAAATACCACCTCTGGCCTGCCCACATCTATTCCCTGCCAACGGAGCTAGAAAGCAGGTTAGTGAGGTGGGGAGGGAATGGGGGTGTTGCAGTAACCTTCCTCTGCCACACCCACCAAGCCATGTCCACAGAACCGGTAGTAAAAAAATTTGAATCCCACCACTGCCTGCAACACATCTCGTGAGAACACATTTAAATGATACCTGGCTTTCATGACCTGCTGGTTTTTCCCCAGAAACTCCAAGGAGTTGGTGATTCTTTGGAGTATTGTTTTCTGCCGGATTGTTTATCCAATTGCGTTGATCGTTGCTTATTTGAATGAGGGCTGTCGGAAAGAACACATATTGCTCTTTTTCTTTTCTTTTTTAGCTTGAGTGCAGGTCGTCCTCGACTTACGACCACCATGTTGCTAAGTGAGAAATTTACGACTTTTCTTGCCACAGTCGTTAAATTAGGAACATGATTGTTCAGTGGAATCTGGTTTCCCCGCTGACTTTGCTTGTCAGAAGATCTCAGAATGGGACCGCACAACCCTAGGATGCTACAACCGTCATAAATATGAGTCAGCGGTCAAGCATCTGAATGTAAATCACATGACCATGGGGATGCTGCAATGGTCATAAGTATGAAAAACGGTCATGTCACTTTTTTCAGTGCCATTTTAACTTCGAACAGTCACTAAATGAACTGTTGTAAATCAAGGACTACCTCTATTGAAAGCTCTATTTCTCCACAAATTATCCATCCCTACCCTGTCAGAATGAGTTTTATTTTATCTGCATTTATTTTTAAAGTATGATTACAGGTAGTCCTCGACTTATGACCATTTTTGAATCTCAAATTTCTGCTGCTAGGTGAGACAGTTGTTAGTTTTGTCCCATTTTACAACCTTTCCTGCCACAGTTGTTAAGTGAATCACTTCAGCTGGGTAACTGAGTCAAACGGTTGTTAAGTGAATCCCCATTGACTTTGCTTGTCAGACGGGCGCAAAAGGTGATCACGTGACTCTGGGACACACAACGGTCATAAGTATGAAAAAGTTGCCGAGTGTCTGAATTTTGATCTTGTGATCATGGGGTTGCAGCAACGGTTCTAAATGTGAAAAAGGATCAGGAGTCACCTTTTTTTTTTGCCATTGTGACTTCAAATGGTCACTACCTCGACTTTTATAAGTCGAGGGCTACCTGTACTGAATCCTTTGTTCTACTGGATGTAAAATATTTTTGCTTTTTCCTTTAGAACCCAAGAATGAAGTATAAATCATCCAGAGTCCTGGGGTGGCTGTAATAGATCTGCTAAATAAAAAAATAAAGAAATTCTACATCATTCTTCTTCTTCCATCAATTAGAGTCTTTGACTTCTACTTCCGGTACATAACTCTGTTTCCAAGACCTCTGCTTCAACCATGTTCCATTAATTGAATATCAAAAGCTGCCCACCAAGATGTCCACAATTTCAAACCCTTTGAAGATCCTTTTCTTCAAGCAACTCAGTCTGGATGGATCCAAAGCTTTCTTCAAGTTCTACCATGGCAGAATTTCAAGTTCGTGGCCTTCAAATCCTTAAAAACAGGGAAAAGGTTGGCATTTTGTTCTAACTCACAACTGAGAGATGAACCAAGGAAATTATTATTATGTGCCATCAAGTTGTTATACGTAATTAATGATCACACAGATCTTCTCCAGATGGTTCCTCCATGGCTATTCAGTTCCTCCAATGAAGCAGCTATCACCGCTTCAACTAATCCATCCATCTTGCTGCTTGTCGTCCTCTTCTTCTTTTTTCCTTGTGGGGTCCTTGGTGCTCTCTGAGCTTGGTTGCTTTTTTTGCAGACGTTTCATTATCCAAACTAGGTAACATCATCAGTGCTGGCAATGATCATTAGGACTAGCACTGATGATGTTACCCAGTTAGGTAATGAAATGTCTGCAAGAAAACAACCAAGCTCACAGAAGCACCAAGGACTCCTCATTTCAAACCTGAGCTGCAAATACTCTCCTTCATTGGTCTTCTGTCATTCCACCATTTGGTCTTCATTGGTCTTCTGTCATTCCACCATACTGCCTTCCCCAGAAAGCTGGGATTTCTCATTGTGTGTTCAGAGGAGGATAATTTGATCCTGCCCATTCAACTCAAATCATCTATCCTTACCAAATTCAACTGCCTACAAAAATGATTAGGGGACTGGAGGCTAAAACATATGAAGGAACTGGGCATGGCTAGTGTGGTGAAGAGAAGGATCAAGAGAGACATAGCAATATTCCAATATTTGAGGGGCTACCACAGAGAGGAGGGGGGTCAAGCTATTTTCCAAAGCACCTGAAGGCCAAATAAGAAATAATGGATCAAAACTGATCAAGGAGAGATTTAACCTGGAAATATGGAGAACAACCAATGGAACAGAAGTTGTGGGAGCTTCATCACTGGAGGCTTTCAAGAAGAGACTGGACTGCCACCTGTCAGTATAGGGCCTCCTGCTTGGATGGGGGGTGAGGTTGGAGTAGATCAGGGGTCGCCAACCTTTTGGACCTCAGGGACCACCAAACTCATAATTTTAAATCTTGTAGCCCATTAATATGAATTTTGACTGGTGCTGGCTTGCTGACATTGGTGAGAAAGTTGATCCCATATTCCAGAGTTGTAGTAGTTACAAGACTGGCCCTTTGGTCATCCCGGAGCAGCTGCTCCAGTCCATGGTAGGCCGGTGCATCCAGGTGGAGGAGGAGCTGCTCCGGGATTCTCCACAACTTATCTCTCCCCCTCCGCCTTTGACGGTGCCATCACACTGAAATTTTCTCATATGAATCTTCTTCTTGGCAAGACTTTCTTTAAACATGGTATTCTTTCCTACCATTTCTTTGTCCACTATTGTATTTCCTCAATATTCTGATTCTCAGGAGACCAGATGTTGACTATACAAGCTTGTATTATCCATCAAATGAGCCACAACTAACAAAACTGATTGTTTTTAAAACCATTAATTGTACCACGGGAATAATTGTTGATTGCATACCTTTTTTTTTTTTTGCAGGCGTTAAGATTTTGTAATGAATTGCTCAAAATAAACTAAAGTTCCAAGCTGGTGTTTTTAAGCTTTACATAAAACAAATTAGGATACAATAAAACTTTGTTATCCAGTCTGATATCCTACAGCTGTGCCAAACTATATCTCTTATCCTCTCCTATATGACCAGGGAAAGAGGACCTCTTAGACCAGTCGTGACTAATCTTTTTGGTCTCCTGTGCCAAAAATTGTGCACACACTCACATGCCAGCACACAGAAGGCAATGCATACAGCCCCTCCACACCCCCTGCGCATGTATGTACAATCCCCGCCTCCCCTCGCACTGCCCCTTACCTGCACTGCACTTCCCAGCTCATTTTCGGCCTGTTTGAGGCCTTTTTCAACCTCCTATAGGCTTGAGGAAAGCCTCTGCAGTTTTTGCAGGCCGAACAATGGGCCCGTTTCGTCACTTCTAGTATTTCTGGAAATACAGGTTTTATGCTATAAACACAACTTGTCGAATGTCAGCAGTCATGCTTGATTTGTTTCTGGGTCCCAAGCATCCATCTTTATTTCTGTGCAGAAATAAATGAATAAACCTCACTTTTCCTCTCAGCGTGATTATTGGCTCAAATTTTGCAGGATAAAATGAACACTGTTGGACTGGGCTGAGACAAACAAATTGAATTTATCTGTTAGCATATATAGATAGACCCAATTTGCATTACTGTTGCAGCAGCACATGTCTGAAGATGCAACGTGATACCAAGCAGAGTACCAGAAGTAAAGAGTTAAACCCAGTGGTGGGATTCCAAAAATTTTACTGCCGGTTCTGTGGATGTAGCTTGGTGGGCATGGCAGGGGAAGGACACTGTAAAATCTCCATTCCCTCCCTACTCTAGGGGGAAGGATACTGCAAAATCCCCATTCCCTCCCCACCCCACTAACCTGCTTTCCAGCTCCGTTCTCCTGTGCAGGGCAACCAAAGAAGACCCAACCGATCAGCTGGGACTCAGGAGGCAGAGAATAGATGGGGTTGGGGCCAGTCAGCAAATATGCCCTCTTGCAAAAGATACGGTGCTGTCAAAGCAAGAGGAGATCTGTGGCAGCCGCAAGTATGTGATCAGAGCTTCACATTTCATAAATATGAGCCTCTCATATTTATCCATGTATTTATTTGTATATCACCTTTATTTTTATAAATAATTTAGGGTGGCCAACATATCCAACACATCTTCCTTTTCCTATTTTCTCCACGACAACAACCTTTGGGAGGTAATAGAATAATTGAGTTGGAAGGTGTTAAGTCCTGAGCATGGGCGCAAGGAACGGAGACGAGACATCGAATGGTGACTTCAACTCTATTGTAAAATAAGAACAGACCAAATACTTGGGCAGCAGCAGCTCTTTTATAGAGCTGGCTGCTGTCAAAACAACCAATGATTTGAGTTTACCGTTTCCACAAGCGTCCAATCAGAGGGGGCCCTTAACAGCCAATCAGACTGGCCAGAAACGACCAATCACAACTCGCTATTCGCGGGCCAATGAGGAGTGCAGGATTACAAGCCTGCTGCAAAGTAAAGCTGTTTAGGGTTGTATCACTGCGTTGGCTTAGTCCATAACACCCCTCCCCCCTAGGGGTGACGTATTCTCGTAAATAGGCAGGTCGCTTCACCTGTCTGCTTGACCTGCGCTGTTTCACCGGTTTCTGTCCTGGCTCTGGTTCCGGTGGGCTGCTAGCTGGGCTGGATGGTGAAAACGGTCCCGCTGTTCCTTTGCATGGTTCTGGGCTGTTTTCCCTGCTTACGCCAGTGCTGCCTTCCGGGTTCCCTGGATCTGTTTCCATCGCAGTGCTGTCACGCGGCGAGGCCACTCCCTGGCTCGGTTCTCCTTCTGACGGTGAGTATCCCCTGGTTGGTTGTGTAGACTGTTGAGTTTCGATTGTTATTTCTTCTTCGGCATCCTCGATGTTCCTCCCCCCCCCCCCAGCTAGAGATTCAGGAGCTGAGATAGGACAAGGTGCTAATCTGGAACGGAGTTGGTCTATGTGGTGCTTCCACATCTTACCATCTGCAGTTTGTAGGCAATAGGATCGGGGTCCCGTAAGTTGCGTTATGGTAGCGGGGACCCACAATGGGTCGCCCGAGAAGTTTTTCGCAAACACGGGGTCACCTTCCTGGAATGCCCGACACTTGCTGCTGGATCCTGGGGGTTGTTCAGGAGTGTAGTTTGGGTGGAGGCGATCCAAATGCGAGCGAAGTTTCCGGCCCATCAGGAGTTCAGCTGGGGTTCTGTTCATGGTACTGTTTGGGGTTATGTGCTGGAGGAGAAGCATCCGGTTTATTTTGTCATCAATGTCGCTGTGGTCCATTTTGTGCAAAGTCTTTTTTACAAATTGAACCATTCGCTCAGCCCTACCATTGGCTGCAGGGTGGACTGGCGATGTTAAGGCATGGCGGATGATCCGATCTGCCAGGTACTATTCAAATGGCAGGGCAGTGAATTGGGGGCCATTATCGGAGACCAGGACATCCGGCAATCCGTGGGTAGTGAATAGCTTATTTAGTTTTTTAATGACTGTCTCTGTGGTGGTGCTTTTCATCTTGTGGACTTCGAGCCAGTTTGAATAGGCATCCACTGTTAGGAGGAAAGTGTGTCCTCTTGTGGGTCCCACAAAATCAATGTGGATACGGGACCAAGGGCCTCGAGGCGTTTCCCACTGAGTTGGGGGAGTTTTTGGAGGAGTAGAACGAGTCTCCTTGCATTTGCTGCATTTTGCTACCCAGGTCTCTATCTGTTTGTCTAACCCAGGCCACCATGCGTAACTCCTGGCCAATGCCTTCATCCGCACGATGCCTGGATGTCCATCGTGCAACATTTTTAATACCTTATGTTGCAATTTCTAAGGGATTACAACTCTGTCTCCCCACAAGATGCAGCCCTTTGGGGAGAATAGTTCTGTCTGTCGATTCCTGAATGGCTTGAACACAGTGTCATTGGGTGCACTGACCAGCCAACCCTGTTCCACCCAGCTGAGGACTCGTGCCAAAACAGGGTCCTTTTTTGTTTCTAAGGCGATGTCTCGAGCGGTCAGCGGCGGCGATTTGAGGGTTTCGATTTGCAATACGGCTAAGGTTGGAGCTGGGTCCTCTATGACGTCTGGTAGTGGAGAGCGGCTCAAAGCATCAGCATGGGGAATGGTTTTTCCCGGGCGGTGTTGCAATCGGTAATCGTAGGCGGCTAAAAATTCTGACCAACGTGTCATTCTTGGTGATAAGATATGGGGAGTTGGTTTGTTTCCCGCCAAAATACCAAGTAGCGGCTTGTGGTCTGTAATTATGGCAAAGGGTCTCCCATACACATATTCATGGAAACGTTTAATTGCGGATACAATAGCGAGAGCCTCTTTATCAAGTTGACTATAGTTCCTTTCGGTCTTAGACAAGGTTCTCGAAAAGAACGCAATAGGTGCCTCATTCCCATTTGGTAGGACATGGCTTAAAATGGCTCCCAATACAAATGGTGAGGCGTCACAGGTAAC
>BHEV01065829.1:0-14368 GCA_004319985.1 Emydocephalus ijimae | reverse complement strand
GACCTTTCTGATGTGGCCTCTTTTCCCACAAAAGTGGCAGAGCGCGTCGAGGAATTTGCAGTCTGATCGCGGGTGGTTTGCTGCACAACCTGCGCATTTAGTCTTTGATTACGCCGGTGGCGTTGGTCACATTCAGACTGGAGCCGGTTGACCTCCTCCTCATCACTTTCTGATGATGATTCGAGTTCCTCGTGGTGGGTTGCCGCTGTGTGTCTCTCTAGGCGAGGTGAGGTTTCGCTGGCGAGTTGGCGGAGTGGTGCGTTGGTGCGGTGCATTCGGGCAGCCGACTTCCTGGTTGCTTCTGCTGCAGTAGCGTCAGCGATGGTATCTGCAAGGCTGATGTCGCCTTTCGCCATCAGCTTACTTTGCACATGTGGTGCATCTAATCCCAGAACTATTCGGTCTCTCAGAGCTTCTTCGAGGTCGGCAAACCCACAGAGGCCTCCCAGGTTCCGGAGATCCGCAATGAAATCTGCAACGCTTTCTCCTTTCTACTGGTCTCTCTGGTAAAATTCATGTCTTCGGACAGTAGGTGCATAGTGGGCCCATAGGAGGGGCTCGAGGACGTCCCAGTCCATGGATTTCACCTCAGCCGGTTTCGCTAGTGCCTTGGCCATCTTAAAAACGGCAGGCCCGCAATGGGTCAGGAACACTGCTCGCTTTTTCCCCATAGTGGCGTCCTTCAAGTTGTTGGTCTCCAGAAACGTCTGGAACCGGTCCATGTACGAGTCCCAGTCTTCTTGTGCTGGGTCAAATGGAGTGAGTGGTATGGCGCCGCCGGACATGGTTTCCGCTGTTGATGTGCCTTCAGCCACATGCTCTGTTTGGTGCTCTGTAGTGTTCAGTCAGCTCTGACGTCTCCATATCCCACCCTCATCGCCAGTGTTAAGTTCTGCGCATGGGCGCAAGGAAGGTAGACGAGGCAGTGAACAGTGAACTTCAACTCTTTATTAATCATTCTGAACAGAGCAAAAACCTAGGGCAGCAGCAGCCTTTTTATAGGGCAGGCTGCTGATCTAGTGACCAATGAGAAACGTGGAGTGTTAACCCCTTGAACCAATGAGAGTGGCTCATTAACAGCCAATCAGATTCTCCTGAACGGACCAATCCGATATCGCTATTATCGGCCAATCAGAAGTGCAGGATTAGAACCCTGCTTTTTCTAAAGGTTTGATAAAACTTTATTTAAGCATTTTATTAGTTCATAACACTGTCTCTCTTTCTCTGACTCTCTCACTGTTTCTTTCTCTCACTTTCTCTCTCTTTTTCTCTCTATCTCTCTCTGTCTCTCTTAAACAGAAGACAACATTAATGTTGCATTTATATCCCACATTGTAGGCAATCCGAGTGCAATTAGCTATGTTCACATACCTCTTGTCCCAATTATTTATTCCCATTCTGCTAAACACAATTGTGCAAATAGGGCCTGTCAGTATAATATCGCAGTAATCCTTGTAGCAGATTTATCAGCCATTATTAATTTGGATCTGAAAAATAAGCTCAGCTCCCAGGGCTCTGCCATACTCTCCTTCTGAAGATCTGAGATATCTTCTCAGCTTGCCTGCCCAGTTGGTGATTATGCCATGATGAGTTCACAGCAAGAAGGGAACATTAAAAAAAACTTGGCAAGGAAAACCTACAATAGCATGGACGCCAGCACTGATGTCAGTTGCTGAATTCCAAATGTCTAACTTTAGAAACAGAAGAAAAAAATGTTAACCTAAAAATGTAATAACAGCAGCAAAAATCACATATGCACAAAATTGGAAAAAAAATGAAAGTATACCTATAGATGACAAGGTAATACAGAAAATATTAGAATGCACTGAAATGGACAGGTTAATGATGAAAATTAAAGATAAAAAGGAAACAGAGTATTATTTAGAGTATTATTATAACTTGGGACTTATTGTACAAATGGTTAGAAAACATGCAGAAGTTAGTAATTTTATAATGAAAGAAGATTAACAAAATAGAATAGAATAGAATAGAATAGAATAGAATAGAATAGAATAGAATAGAATAGAATAGAATAGAATAGAATAGAATAGAATAGAATTCTTTATTGGCCAAGTGTGATTGGGCACACAAGGAATTTGTCTTGGTGCAAATGCTCTCAGTGTCCATAAAAGAAAAGATATATTCCTCAAGAGTAAGAATCATAAGGTACAACACTTAATAATAGTCATAGGGTACAATAAGCAATCAAATCATACTAGGAATGTATTGCTCAAGGTATAGTATTTCTTCTGCACTCAAATGAATTGGGACAATCTCAGTAATAATCCAAAAGTGGTTTTGGGGGGGTGGGGTGAGGGTGGGATAATTTCAAACTCCAGCTATCTCCCAAATAGAAAATACAGTTATGGAAGAAAATTATCTTGCATTTTTAAAATATCATCTACTGGTAATTGTGTTCTCTTCATGCAACGTGACTGGAGATAAGTAGTTTTGAAGTGTCTTTTATTTATTTATTCATATTTATTAAGAATATTTATTTATACTTATTACAATTTTTCATATGATAAAAGGGGAATTAAAGAGAAAGGAAAAGAAAGGAAAACAAAAAGAGTGCAAACAAAAAAAATAAAACCAAAGTGAAGAAACTTATGGATGATGTTCAACCTCATTTTCAACAGTTGGACAGTTAAAACCTTATTAATATATTATATCTTATAAACTATTATTAAAACAACTATTACCTCCTCCTGATTTTATAAATCCTATCATCCCCTCAGTTACATCCCCACGTCTTTCTTTTTCTTTTTTTTAATAAAGTTTTATTTGGGTTTTCACACATATAAAATACAGGTAAAACATCTTTTTTGAAAATAGCATGGTCCCGGGTTGAACTTCTTTGTACAGACACAAAACTCAATTTCATGCTCCTTTTTGTGTTCTATTCCATATCTTATACTATTCTACATTTTCTATATAGTTTTTCTCCTCTTTTAGTTTTCTCAATTTTATTTTGATTATTTCATCTCAATTCAAATAACTATATTTATACTTTTGTCTGTTCTGTTTCAATCTCATATTATCTTTCTCATTTAACAAGTTTTCTCCTGTAGCTACTAATTGGAATATGACACCTTTATATCTTTTAATTACATCCATTCAACTCTTATTTAAACTTCAATATATACCTTAAGGTTATGACCTTCAATATAATATATAATACATAACTTCCAACCGAATTCTGCTTGGTACATTCTTATAATACACACTATATTATTTTTTTAAAAAAGGATTATAAATATATGTAATTATAAACCCCCATTGCATTCCAATTCAGTTCTAGAATTAATAATCATTAAAATCTTAACATCTTAACATTTCTTTTCAATTAAATATCATACTTCCTTAAAGACAAGTATAATCTCCATAATTAATTTTTCCCTTATTTCTCTTCACGTTTTGTAAATCATTAAATATTCATTTTGTTACATTTATTTATTGACAAGCATTTCACTGAATTACAGTAGCTATTTTATCAAACATTTTAATCATACATTGTTGCATATTTTCTAAAATTATTTCTATTTCTAATATAACAATACTATCTTATGTACCTTTGCAGAATCCCTTTTTCCATTAAATTTTCATCCATTATCTCTAAATAGGCCCTGTTTCTCTATATTTTGTTTCTGTCCTTTATAACTTCTTTTCCTTTCTTTCTTCCCTCTCATCTTCTCCCTCCCCTTTTTACCCCCTTGTCTCTCTACTTCTAATTCTCTCTTCTGCATTTCCCTCTTCTGTTACTTTCTGATTTTATACTTATTTTTCACTCTATTTTTTTGGGGGGGGGGGTCCCAATCTTAAACTTTCCATTCTCTTCCCCCCCTTTCCTCCCCCTCCCCCTAAGATTACTTGCTCATTAAATATGGCATCTTCTTTGTCGCAATCTTCTTGTTCTGGAGGCATTTCTGGTTGTTTCTCATAGTTCCATATCTCCATTTCTAAGAACTGAAATATGAAACCAAAAGAACCTCTCCCTTCTTGTGCATCTTCTTTGTACTTTTTAAGTTCCATTTTCAGTTCTTCTAAAAGTGGAACCATTTTAAATAGTTTTAAACAACCACCCAATTGATTTTAGTCATTCAAATACAATAACCAAAAATCCAGAGATCATCAAGTAATCCAAATAGTCCCAAGCTGTTTCTTCTTATTTCTTTTTCCACTTTCTCTTCCTGGGGTTTTTGTTGCGATGTTTCAGTTAAAATGTATCTTTTGGAAGTCTTGTTGAGATTTTGCTATAAGTTTTCAATTCCAGGAAGTCTCCTCCCTTTCAGATCCTGCCCTTTTATTCTTTTTCTCTCCTTTCCTGTTTTCAAAAGCTTTTGATTATCCAGAAATCTTTATTATCCCTTTGACTTTTTATTTTCAGCATTAAATGCCTATTAATGTCAAAGTGGATTTTTTTCCAATTTTTTGCTTAAGTCTCTTAGCTGTCAGTATAGGAAAAGGAGGGGAAAAAACCCAAATCTTTTCCCTTTTCTCTCTCCTTTGCAGCTTAAAAATCTTCTTAGGGAACAATGTTATTCTTTTTTTTTAATAGTTTCGATTCCAGGGTACCTTATTTGTTGCTTTTGCTGTTTGACCCAGTCAACCAAAACTTTCTCTTCTTATCTTCCTCCTGCACATTCTTTTCCAGTTGAGTTCTCCTTTGTGGTGGCCATTTCTGACCACTGCTACAACTGCCTTTGGGAAAGGGAGTAATGGCCAGCTGGGGAGGAGAGATAAGGCTCTCCTCAACCCTGCATGCAGTCCCACCCTTCTTCACCACCTCTACAGGGTGGCTTATCCCTGAAACCAGCTGGCTCGAGGCGCTCCAGTGACGAGCACGGATTGAAATCTCGCAGAGATGAGGCTTTGGGCTGTTGCTGAAGAAGCTCAAACCAGAAGTCCCCAGTCCACATCTTTCTTAATCTTCAAATGTATAAATCAGGGGTGTCAAACTGGCAGCCTGTGGACCTGATGTGTCACACACAGGCCACACCCACCCCAGCTGCATGAAGGCAAAAATGTGACATCACATGACACAGTGAGTTTGACACCCTGTCAACCCTGAAGCTTGCCTGACTGAGGCCATTTTGACACTTCAGTGCTGACACACTGCAGGAGAGGGCTAAGGAGAGTGGGAATAGAGATAGTTGGGGGGTTGTAATCAAAACAAAATTCTTTCTCTTGAGAACCAAGGACATTCCTTCAGGTGCTCAGAAGGAGTGGACTGGAATCACCTAGCAACTGGACAGCATCCTGATTGGACCATGTAACTGATTGTTTTGAAAAAGGGACATTTTTTTTTTACTTTTAACTAGGTGAAAACTGT
Organism: Emydocephalus ijimae; assembly: GCA_004319985.1. Classification (NCBI taxonomy): domain Eukaryota; kingdom Metazoa; phylum Chordata; class Lepidosauria; order Squamata; family Elapidae; genus Emydocephalus; species Emydocephalus ijimae. The sequence goes on along the minus strand of BHEV01065829.1, from coordinate 9,036 downwards.
GGGAAGAATTAGAATTGGTTTTCCACCAGCCTGTGCCAATATGACATATTCAATAAACCTATTATTTGAGGAAATTGCCTCAAATGAGTATATTATTTGGAGCTCTGACACACCTGTGCTATAAATCATCAATTTATTTTTATTTCTTCTATCACCAAAAAGTCCATATAAGGTTTCCAGTCTTCCTTCCCTTAGTAAGCAGATCAGTTTTACCATTTCTACAAATTCTGACATTTTCACATTTCATTTCTTCATTGTAGGAATTTCATTATTCCATTAATGAGTTACTTATTAGTCCAACTGATGCAACTGTCCATTTCACCAAATAAGCAATTTAGGGTAGCATACCACAAAGTTAGAACAGTTAATAAATACCTAAATCTATAATCATTTTTACTTATTTTTTTAAAAAGCATTAAAGGCTATAAGAACAGGGAAAGAACAAGGAAATGACAGGCAAAAAAGGATGTTAATAATAATTAACAGAGCAAGCGAAATAATAAGGAAAATATTAGTCTGTGCAGAGATGGACAGACTAACTCTAGAAATTAAGGATAAAGGTGAGACAGAGTACTATGAAGTCTGGAGTAAAATGTATCAATGGCTGGAGTCAAGAAAAAGAAGAAAATGTTGATGCTTTATAGGAATGAAAGTTAATGTTTTGTCAGTTAAAGCAAATGAAATATAATGCACAAACATGATATGAATATAGAGACTACAAGAGGAAAAAGGAGATTGAAAAGAAGCTAGGGTGTAAATATGTATATAAATGCAAATAGACACAAATATGTACCCAGCATTAAATTAACAATGTAAGGAAAAAGGAAAAAATAACTATTGTATCTATTTCTATGTATGGACAAAATGATGGCCCAGAAAGTCACACTGTGTTCAACTGTTTTTAATGTTTACTTAATAACAATTTTTGAAAAAAAAAATTAACAGAGCAAGTTTGGTCCAATTGCCAGGAGATGGTACAAGCCTAACAAGGAAAAAATACTCCATCTTCCTATTTTCCACAAGAACAACAACCCTGTGAGTTGGATTAGGCTGGGAGAAAAGTCTTTTTTTTTCTGTGCGTTTGTGTCTTCCAATGGTCACTAAACAAATTGTTGTAAGTCAAGTTCTTTCATTCAGTGTCTGACAGTTAGAACAGTTAATCAGTGGAGCAACTTTCCTATAGAATTGTGAATGTTCCTGTCAGCCTTGGAAGCCATATTTTACTTAGAAGATTTGAAGCTGCCGCATTTAGTGCCTGGGAATTTGGGAGGGGGGATTTCATAGAGAGGTGGATTAGACTCAACAACATTATTCTTTTAAGTCAAGGACAAGTTTCCCTGCACCTGGAGAGGAGTGTCTGGAAGAATGTTTCTAGTTGGGATAATGGTTGATTGGACCATGTGATGGACAGATGGGAGCAGGGGATGGATCTTTGATTTTCTTTTGGAAAGGAAAAACACAGAACTTTCAGATTTGGGTTTTCCCAGATGTGCCAATATGACTTCTTTAATAAATTCTCACTTATTAACTTTGTTTCTGGCTGCTGAATAAAAATGTGGAGTTTCATTGGAACGCTGACATCTCCAACATTGGACATTTTTCAGAAGAGATTGGTCACCATTTGCACATAGGATTTCCTGCCTGAGTAGGGGGTTGGACTAGACCTCAAAGGTCCCTTCCAAATCTTATATTCTTAGAATAGGATTTCTCTGCATCCTATAAAGATGCATTATTAAAATAGAATAGAATAGAACAGAACAGAACAGAACAGAACAGAACAGAACAGAACAGAACAGAACAGAACAGAATAGAATAGAATAGAATTATTTATTGGCCAAGTGTGATTGGACACACAAGGAATTTGTCCTTGGTGAAAATGCTCTCAGTGTACATAAAGGAAAAGATACATTCGTCAAGAGTCAAGAATCATCAGGTATGGCACTTAATAATAGTCATAGGGTGCAATAAGCAATCAAATCATACTCGGAAACAGTCAATATAAATGATAAGTATGCAAGCAACAAAGTTACGGTCATACAGTCACAAGTGGGAGCGGATGGGTGATAAGGAATGATGAGAAGATTAACAGTAATAGGAGTGCAATAGTTGAACAGTGTTGAGGGAATTATTTGTTTAGCAGAGTGATGGCTTTCGAGAAAAAATTGTTCTTATGTCTAGTTGTTCTGGTGTTCTGTGCTCTACAGCATCGTTTTGAGGATAGGAGTTGAAACAGTTTATGTCCGGGATGTGAGGGGTCTGTAAATATTTTCACAGCCCCCTTTTTGACTCATGCAGTGTGCAGGTCCTCGATTGAAGGCAGGTTGGTAATTGTTTTTTCTGCAGTCCTAATTATCCTCTGAAGTCTGTGTTTGTCCTGTTGGGTTGCAGAACCAAACCAGACAGTTATAAAGGTGCATTATTATACCCAATTAATTAGGGCAATCGCTGGAATCCTGACAGCTAGTCATCCTGCTGAAATAGGTCCATATAATAAAAGCGATGGTTTTCCCAGTGGTAGTGTATAGAATTGGACCATAAGGAAGGCTGTGCACTGAAGAATTGATGCTTTTGTGGTACTGGAGAAAGACTCTTGAGAATTCCTTGGACTGCAAGGAGATCCAATCAGTCAATCTTCAAGGAAATCAACCCTGGGTGTTCTTTGGAAGGACCAATCCTGAAGCTGAAGCTCAAATACATTGGCACCGAATGAGAAGAGAGGACTCCTTTAGCGAAGCCCCTGATGTTGGAGAAGATGGAAGGCAACGGAAAAAAGGAGACAGCAAAGGATGAGATGGTTAGATTGTATCATCGACACAATAAATGTAAATTTTGGCAAACTCCAGGAGACTGTGAAAGCCTGGCATGCTACGGTCCATGGGGTCATGAAGACTCAGGCACAAGTTAGCAACTGAACCACAGGTCAAACTGGAAGAGAAAGGAGTGTAAAAATTTGCGCCCCTATTGAACATTATCTTTTCTATCCAAATTAATTTACTTACTAACAATCCTCTAGTAATGTAGGGCTGTGACAGTTGGACCATAAGGAAGGCTGAGCACTGAACAATTGATGCTTTTGAATTGTTGTGTTGGAGAAGACTCTCAATAGACCTTTGGATCGCAATGAGATTGGATCAGTCAATACTGAAGGAAATCAATCCTGACTGTCCTTTGGAAGGACAGATACTGGAGCTAAAGCTCAAATAATTGATGCTTCAAAGCATCATACTTTGGCCACCAAATGAGAAGAGAGGACTCCTTGGAGAAGATCTGAATGTTGGGGAAGATGGAAAGCAAAAGGAGGAAGAGACGGCAGAGGATGAGATGGTTAGATAGTGTCATCAATACAATAAACGTGAATTTTGGCAAACTGGAGGAGACGGTGGAGGACGGGGGTGGGAGGGCTGGCATGCTATGGTGGTTGCAAGTATTCAGATGCAAGCAGTGGTGGAATTTGGCCGGTTCAGGCCGGTTCAAATGAACCGGTTGTTAAAATTCTGGCTTGCCCCACCACTACTTATTAGCCTCGCACCAACTTAGTGACTGAACAGCAACCATCCCATGCTGGGTTTCTAACCTTAAGTGCAACACTGACATCTTCGCCTTTGAAAAGAAAAATATATGATTTAAATTTATATACTTCCCTCCTTTATAGAAGACTGTTGCAAAATGTCTTTTTTTTTTTTTTTTTGGTTGACAAAAGCAACCACCCCTTTCCTCTCCAAATAAGGACAATAATATAATAAAATACCAACACTTGTTGAGTTTTTGCTTTCTGAGCAGGCACGGACAAATCCCTACCACATTACCATTCTTGATTGCTCTGATGGAACTCATTTCCATCTTCTGCTTCTCTAATTACATGAAAATTGCATACTTCTTATTCAGGACACATTTCCCAGAGCTTTGGGGGAAACCGTTGCAAAGAAGAGAGAGAAATTCTTTCTGTCTCTATTTGTAGTTGTTGTAGATCTCCAGCGCAGCATCAATCTATATTTATGGGCTGTGACATTTTTTTTTTTATTTTTGGGATAGGATTGTAGCAAATGAGTGGGAAAAACTCAACTCTGAAAAAGGGATGCTTTCTAAAAAAACAAAAAAACAAAACACTCCTTTCTCTTCCGAGTGGCGAATTTTCTCTTTTCAACCTGTTATTTTCTCCTTCTACCTGCCATCATTTAAATTCCAGATGCACAATAAAAAAGAAAGAAAGAAGATTAAGTGAAAAAGACTAACTTCTGTGATCCCTTTACACTATGTTTGGCTTCAAAATTACTTTAATAGTCAGATGCAAGGTGGAAATTGCAGGCTTCCCATGACAGCTTACAAAATTGCATGCACGCACACACTCACACACAAACAAAGGTAAATAAATTGCAAGCAGGAGCTTGTTGGTATGGACTTTGCATTTTGTTGGAAGCTGTTTTGGCTTGTCAAGCTCAAAGCAAGAGCCAGGAGAATTAGAGAAGTGAGGGAAGAAAGAGAGAGGGAAGAAGAGAGAAAAAGAAGCATATTTGGTAACTGTTGGCAGATTGATATGAAATGAAATTCATTTAAACTTTTGGCATGTTTAGTCTAATGAAGAGAAGGATTTAGAGTGACATGATAACTGCCTTCCAGTACTTGAGGGGCTGCCACAAAGAAGAGAAAGTCAACTTATTCTCCAAAGCATGAGAAGGCAGGAAAAAGAAACAATGGATGGAAACTAATCAAGGAGAGAAGCAAACTGGAAGTAAGGAGAAACTTGCTAACAGGGAGGACAATTCACTAATGGAACAGCTTGCCACCAGAAGTTGTGGATGCTCCAACACTGATCATTTTAATAGGTTGGAGAGCCATTTGTCTAAAATGGTATAGATAGATAAATAGAATTCTTTATTGGCCAAGTGTGAGTGGACACACAAGGAATTTGTCTTGGTGCATAAGCTGTTGTGCATAAGCTTGGTGTACATAAAAGAAAGGATACATTCATCAAGAGTCAAGAATCATCAGGTATAATAATAGTCATAGACTATGTAGACTTAATAGACTTAATAATAGTCTTAATAATAGTCCTAATAATAGTCAATAGACTTAATAATAGTCATAGACTATGATATGCAATCAAATAATACTAGGAAACAGTCAATATAAATTGTAAGGAAACAAGCGACAAAGTTTCAGTCCTACAGTCACAATTGGGAGGGGATAGGTGATAAGGAGTGATGGGAAGATTAATAGTAATAGTAGTGCAGACTTTGTAAATAGTTGGACAGTGTTGAGGGAATTATTTGTTTAGCAGAGTGATGGCATTTGGGGGAAAAACTTCCCTTGTGTCTAGTTGTTCTGGTGTGCAGTGCTCTATAGCGTCATTTTGAGGGAAGGAGTTGAAACAGTTTATGTCCGGGATGTGAGAGGTCTGTAAATATTTTCACAGGCCTCTTTTTGACTCGTGCGGTATACAGGTCCTCGATGGAAGGCAGGTTGGAAGTAATTGTTTTTTCTGCAGTCCTAATTACCCTCTGAAGTCTGTGTCTGTCCTGTTGGGTTGCAGAGCCAAATCAGACAGTCGTAGATGTGCAGATTACAGACACAATAATTCCTCTGTAGAACAATATCAGCAGCTCCTTGAGCAGTTTGAGCTTTTTGAGTTGGCACAGAAAGAACAGAAAGAGCAGGGATTGGACTAGAAGACCTTCACAGCCCTTTTCCCATTCTGCTATTTTGTTATTCTGAAACTAATCAAGGAGAAATCCAACCTAGGGTAAAGGAAAACATTTCTAACAGTGAGAACAATCAATCAATGGAACGGCTTGCCTTCAGAAATGGTGAACAATCCATCATGGCAGGTTTTCACAAAGAGACTGGACAGCCATTTTTCAGAAATGGTATAGGGTCTTCTGTTCATGAAAGGGGTGGGATGAGAAGACATCCAAGATCCTTCCAAGCCTATTATTCTATGATCTGTATTCTAAATTAGCTGGTTAAAAAAAAACCCAAGCTTTTCATTTACAATCTGCAGCTTTCCTTTTCTTCTTGCAATACAGGAGCAAAGGTTCATGTGAGGACATAAAATAAATGGTAATAAATAAAAGACTCCTTAGCTGACTTTATGCAAAACATTTAAGCAGCTTAATGAACACTAATAGGAAGAAAGGACATTTTTACTGTATCAGTTTTCTACAACTTGGCTCTCTTAAGATATGTTAGGCTACAATTTCCGGAATAATTTATCCTTCCTAGCTAGGAATTCCAAGAATTATAACTTGGCACAATCAGAAGGCAATGGATTGAAGTGGAAAGCTCTCTTATTATCTCCAGTTTTGGTTACTGTATTACAGAAAAAAAAAGATTTTGAGGCTTTGGAAAAAAAGGTGCAGAGAAGAGCAACTAAGATGATTAAAGGCTGGGTGCCTAAAACATGTGAAGAATAGTTGCAGGACCTGGGTATGGCTAATCTAGAGAAAAGAAGGACAGGGGTGACATGATAGCAGTGTTTAGATATCTGAGGGGTTGCCACAAAAAAGAGAGGGTCAACCTATTCTCCAAAGGTTGTCCTGAAGGCAGGACAACAAGCAATGAATGGAAGCTCATCAAAGACGGATCCAACCTAGAAGTAAGGAGAAACTTCTGAACAGTGAGGACAATCAATCAGTGGAACTCATTAGAGTTTGCAGCAGAAATCCAAGTCCAGAAAACACACAGATGACTGATTCAGCAGGATCATTAACTTCTTTATAAACATATTAACATGAGTAAAGTTTACAATACCATTTGTAAATTATTTTAATGTTAACATAAGCAAAAACAGCAAACAGCAGCTCAGAGCAGATATCAGTTTCCACAAGCAAGCAAGACAGTTTCACTTTCAATTTCAGCAAAGCACACAGAGCCAAACCATATCCAGGCTGTCAGCTCCCATTGGCTGGTCTGTTGCCATGCTTACTTTGTTAACCCTGTCTCTGCCAGTTAATGAACATATTCTGACACTTGTTCAGAAATTGTGTTGGAAGGTTTGTTCCAACTCTGTTGTCCCAAAGGTAACTGGACTTTCTTGTTTTTTTTCTTTCAAAGACATTTCACTTCTCATCCAAGAAGCTTCTTCAGCTCTGACAGGATAGTGGGGAAGAGAAGGATTTATATTCCTTGCAGACAGCTGGTCATTTGCATCCTTTTAGAGGGCTGTTGAAACACTTGGTTTATCTGGGGACTACATTAGCTATATAATTTGGGATGAACACCTTTTGAATGGTATGGGGGGTAGGAATGGATTTCCAGAGGAAAAATTGCAGACCACAGGAAGCAGGAGCACTACTTAGAACACAGATAAACCAAGTCCTTCAATGATCCTCTAAAAGGATGCAAATGACTAGCTGAATACAAATCCTTCCATTCCTTGCTATCCTGTCAGAGCTGAAGAAGCTTCTTGGATAAGAAGCGAAATGTCTTCAAAGAAAAAACAAGAAAGTCCAGTTGCCTCCTGAAAATGCACTTTTGGGAGAACCAAGACATGAAGGACAGAGAATATCTACGGACTTCCAACTCTGTTATTCTGATTCTGTTATTGTTCCTAGGACTGAAAGAGAGAAGAGTGGGATTGGCTCAAAATCACCCAGCTGGCTTTCTGCCCAAGATGTAACTAGACCTCATGATCCTCTGATTTCTACACCAGACCAAATTCCACTTTCCAATTCACTTGAATGGAAGGCAAAAAGCAAAATACGTTTCATTTGATGCTCTTGGGGCTTTCCTTATTTCTATCAGCTTCTTGGAATTTGTGTTTTAGAAATAAATATGCCTCTTTAAATTCTGCGGCATGCGGTAGGTTGCCATACAACATCTGTGGTTTTCAGACCTTTAGAAGCTCAGCTGAAGAATTCAGTGGGGTATAGGATGGGGATCTGCCTCGTGGCATGTTTAAATTGTTCAGTTTCTGCTTTGAAACCAAATTTGCTCTTTCTGGAGAGTTTTTTCTATTTTCATTGTGATTGCTTTTATTGACCTCTTCCTGCTATTCAAAAAGAGAGAAATGTATTTGGACTCCAGGAGTGCAATGGGAAAATTAGGTAGCTTAAACTTTAGAATGACAGAATGCAACTGAATTTGTTTCTGAAGCTGCTAAAAACATTGGCAGTTCCCTGGATGTCGACTACCACATACATAATATGTCCTGGTAATAAATAAAAGCAATTAATGTCTACCGAACGTTAGTTGCTGTTGTAAATGTAATGATTAAATTCTTTTTTCCTGGATGTCCACAGGAATCCATATATCTGAGAAAAATTTTATAGGGGTAGCAGTTTGGATAATGTCTTGGATTCTGAATATTAGAATAGAATAACAGAGTTGGAAGGGACCTTGGAGATCTTCTTGTCCAACCCCCTACTCAGGCAGGAAACTCTATACCAGGGGTCTCAAACTCAAACTGTCCTGAACACATGAATGGAACATTGAATGAAGATCATTGAATGAGAACATGGCTTCTCCAGCTTACTCCTTACTGTCAGAGACTTGATAATGCTTCCTCACATATCTGAGCCACATTTGGCTTGAGAGAGGAGGCACTTGAGACCCTCAGTATAGCTTGAAGATGATCATCAGTAAGTCTGGACCTGTACTTGGGCTTGTTTAAAGTTCAGGGTGGAGAAGAAGCCACGACGAGGAACGGCGGGCAGGACTTCCTTCAGAGGTCCATTCCACCTGCGGGCCGTACTAATATTATACTTTCATATCACAGTGGGGGCCACAGGATATCATCCTGTAGGCCGCAACTGGCCCACAGGCCGCGAGTTTGAGACCCCTGCTCAATACCCTTTTTTCATTTCAGACAAATGGTTATCAATCTCTTCTTAAAAATTTTCCAGTGTTGGAGCATTCACAACTTCTGGAGGCAAGTTGTTCCACTGATTAATTGTTGCAATTGTCAGGAAATTTCTCCTTAGTTCTAGGTTGCTTCTCTCCTTGATTAGTTTCCATCCATTGCTTCTTTTTTTTTTTTTTTGAAACAAATTTTATTGATTTTAAAAAACAAACAAACCATTATTGACCATTAAATACATT
>BHEV01065828.1:0-15098 GCA_004319985.1 Emydocephalus ijimae | reverse complement strand
ATCTTAAAGGAACAATGAACCATGCATTGTATATAGAACCAAAGGGTGATTTGAGTCTTAGTGCCCATGCAGATGCAAGTTCTGCAACTGACATAAACACTAGAAAATCAACCTCTGGGATGGCTATATTATTTGGAAAGACACTGATAGGGTGGAGATATATCAGATAACAGCATATTAGCTTGTCCACGATGGAAGCGGAATTTTCATGTCTGTCATTACTATGCACTGACTTAATTCTGTACAAACAGTTATTATTAGACATGGGTGTAACTGTTAAAGATTCCATTATTGTGTACGAGGACAACCAGGCAGCCATAAAGTTAGCTACTAATATTGCTGTAAAAACTAGATCAAAGCATACTGATTTAAGATACTTAAATGTTAGAGAATCTGTAAAGAATGGACTAATTAAATTGGAATACTGCATGACAGAAGAAAACATTGCAGACCAATTTACAAAAGCTCAAGGAGTAATTAAGTTTAAAGAGAGTTGTAACTAATATGATTTAAAGATGTAAATAGTTATAGTATTGTTATTATTACCCAAAAGGGGAGAATGTTAGGGATAACATTGTTTACCCTAACTGGTTTAGGTAAAATAATAAATGTGTTATCATGGTTTATCAGTTAAAGTGTCTGCAACTTTAACTGTAGGAATGTAATTAAGGGAGTGGTTGTAATCGCACCATAAAAGAAGCAAGACAACGGCAGCTTGCTCTCTCTGGCTTGATGATCCCTAATTACTGAATAGACTGAAGACTGCGTTTTTCTCCTACTGGAAACGGAGAGAGAAAGGACTGATTTATTTGTAAGTGAACTGACATTGGATATTCTACATGGACTTTGCTAATTGAATGTCCTTGAATGGACTGACTAAAATGATACATGACTAATGGACTGTTATTTTGACTATGCTATAAATCATTCTGGAATAAACTATATTTTTGATAGCACAAGCGTATCTGTTATTTTTACTGTATGTTAACTTACACACAAACTTATCTCACACATTTATCTGTGTGCCTATCTGACTAACGCTGCACATTCTGTTTAGCTTGTCTCCTTAACCCTGGTTGGGGAACACAGGCTTAACAGCCAGAAAGCGACAGCAACGAACACTTCAAAGCCTTCAGAAACTGGCAAACCAAACTTTTTTCACAAAAGGGGTGCATACTTTGGGGAGACAGGGTGGTGATACCAGAAACCTTACAAAAAAGGGTACTGGACATGTTGCATGAAGAGCACCCGGGCATCGTCAAGATGAAAGCCCTGGCCAGAAGTCACGCTTGGTGGCCAGGGATGGACAAACATATCGAGACGTGGGTAGCCGCATGCAAAAGGTGCCAGGAAAAGCCATCCACCCCCCCCCCACTGCACTAGTCTTGGAATGGGAAACCCCTCGAGGCCCCTGGTCGCGAATCCACATAGATTTCGCCGAGCCCACCAAGGGGCACACATTCCTGGTCACCGTAGACGCTTACTCCAACTGGCTGGAAGTAAGCACCATGAAAACCGCAACGACGGAAGCCGTCATAGAAAAACTGAATAAACTTTTCGCCACACACGGGTTACCAGATGTGCTAGTGTTGGACCGCAGTTCACCACACTAGCCTTCGAAAAATACCTAGCCGAATGAGGTGTAAGACACGCCTTAACCTCACCCGCTCATCCAGCGGCAAATGGGCGGGCAGAGAGAATGGTACAGTTCACAAAAAAAACCATCTAAAAAATAGAAACCAGCGACATACAAGAAAAAATAAATAGAATGCTACTCATACAACACATCACCCCCAACACAACTACAAATAAAAGCCCAGCAGAACTACTCATGGGCAGAAAGCTAAGGTACCCATTAGACCGGTTGCACCCTACGTACGACCCGGAGAAACCCCCAGGCTCGTCCAGTAGACACCGGACATTTAACACCGGAGACACAGTCTACGCAAAAAACTTCACCAGAGACCCACTCTGGGTACCGGCACAAATAACCCAGGTAACGGGCCCCCGGTCGTACCGACTACAAATCACCGACGGACGAAGCTGGAAGCGGCACATCGACCAGTTACGGTCAAGGCTAGCCGCTGACAGCACCAACACCCCGCAACAAACACTAATGAAGAAACCGGGAAGGGGGGGAAGACTCAAACACCGAAGAAGAGGAAGAGGGAAGGCCTAAAACGCAGGCAGAACACCCCCCACCCAGAACAAGCCAAAACCAAACATTAAACCAGCCATACTCACCAGTAGACCTCGAGCCGTTGCAGACGGGAGCTTCACCTGGAAGGAGCAGCCGAGCCAGCTCAACCAGCCCGGAGAGACCAGGCAGGAACGGCAGAGCCAACAACTCGACCAACCCGGGTAGACCAGGTGGGAGCTGCAGCAATGAGCCCGGCTCACCATTCCAGGAGGTTCCATCGAGAAGCTTGGGAGCGACGCAGAGCCCGTCCGAACCAGTCGACGACAAGACACCTACTGAAACGCGCAAGTCAACTAGGCAAGTAAGAAGCCCTGCCTACCTGTGCGACTACGTCACACGCTACGTCGGACGAAACCAAGAGGGGAGGGGTGTTCTATATTAACATTTTCCAAACCTCGAAATCCGATTGGTCCACACAGGCCACAATCTGATTGGTCAACTGAGCGGCCGTGATTGGTGCCCTGAGAACCTCCCGCGAATGGCCAAGCTGATCGTGGGAGATTCAAAGCCCTGTCATTGGCCACCGAGCCGCCGGCCGGGTCTGTAAAAAAAGCCGCGCTGAGCGCAGATCCTGAACCGAACTGTATACTCAATAAAGAGCTGAATGTGCACTTTGAGTCTCACGTCTCTATGCAACCCGATCTACCCGGGATCGATCTCCCAGATCTAACAGGACTGATTTTGGGAGTTTCAGTTCCAACTATGGCTGTAAGCTCTCTCTACTTTCAGACTTCCTTCTTCATTTTTTTATAGGACAAGAAGCAAGGAGCAAAGTTTAGAGTAAATGAACAACAGGAATTTGTCTCCTAAAGATATTTTTTTGGGGGGGGGCATAACTGGAGATTTTATTCTAGAGCAGGTATGTCAAATGCACATCGTGACGGCAGTTCACATAATGTATGGGGACTTTTTTCCCCCTTCGCTAAACTGGGTGTGGCAATAGCCAGTACATGATGCATCCAGCCTGCGGGCCAGGAATTTGACAGCCCTGCTCTAGAGTAAATTGCACACTCCTACCCTGGGCAGAGGGTTGGACTGGAAAACGTTTGCAGTCCCTTGAAGGCTAAGATTTCTCTCCATTTCTCAAAAAGAAATACAATTCTCCCCTACTTTTTTCCTTCTAACAGTGGGGAAAAGCATGTGACCAAAGATTTACTTGCAAGCGAACTATCAACAAATAGTAGAAAATCAGTGCAAGGTAGCAACCACCAGAAAGCATGGCGCAGCGGTTGCTAACTGATGGTTCGTGGACAACTGGTGGTCCACGAGAAAATGTTGGTGGTCCGCAGAAAAATCTTAACGTTATTTGCATTTTTAATGTTTTATTAATAATAAAACAAAAATAATATTCTTATATTCTGAATGAGAATTTTCACCTTTATACTGTACTAAATTTATGAACTGTACTAGAGAGAGGGAAACAAGAGAAGTGCAGCGTGATGTCAGCATAGTCTTCAGTGGCAACCATTGCTGAGCCGAGCAATCATTGCTGTGCTGTACGCTTCAGTGTTGTTTTAACCATTACAACAGTCACCCCACTCCGTGAATACCGATTCTCATCCAATTGTTTTATTTTACTTATTTCTCAGATGCTTTTTAGATAAGTTTGACCTTAACTGTATATTTTCTTTAACTGTAATATTTAATGGCATCAAACAGTTTGACTTTGATAACTATCATTTCTTGTTTGGTTTTAGATTCAATGAAATAAAACCAGGGGTGGGATTCTACTGGTTCGCACCGGTTCGGTAGAACCAAGTTGTTATGATTCCCAGAAGTTCGGAGAACCAGTAAAACGAAATCCTGGCTGGCCTCGGCCCTCTCCATCTGCTCCTCCATTCCCTGCCCAGTCATTCCTTATTGTGCATGCACAACAATCACTGATGGCATTCTCCACCCCATCCACTCCGCCTAGTCACGCCTTATAGCGTATGTGTGCTACATCACTTCCCACATTTTCCCATCTGCCGCCATCACTTCTACCAGAAGCAGCAGCCGCCAGCCAGCCAGGCTTCCACCATCTTATCTCCCTAGGTGAGTGAGGCTCTGCAAGCCCTGGTCACCTACATGCCGCTGCTACTGCCAGCCCCAGTTGAGTCCTGAGTCCTGAGCTGGCCTAGGCCACCACCGCCACGCCACCACCACCCTTGTCCTTGCCACCATCACAAGCCCCAGCTGAGTCCTGACTCCCAGGCGGCCTAGGCCACTGTGCTGCCGCTGCCCTCAACACTCATGTCCTAGCAAGCTTCCCCCCATCCCACTTGCCTGCCTTGCTTAGCCACCAGTTCCACGGCTCCGTGCAGCCTTTGTGGCCTAGCAAGCTTGCCCCCCCCATCCCACATGCCTGCCTTGATGAGAGAGAAATAGAGATAGAGAAGAGAGACAAGAAAAGAAAAGAAAAGAAAAGAAAAGAAAAGAAAAGAAAAGAAAAGAAAAGAAAAGAAAGAAAAGGAAAAGAAACAAAAAAGGAGAAAGGAGGAGAAAGGAAGAAAAAGGATAGACAAAGAAGGAGGGGAAGGGAAGGAAGGAAGGGAGGGAGGGAGGGAGAGAGGGGAGGGAGGGATGAGAAAATGAATGAGATATATGAATGGATATACATGGAAGGAGGGAGGGAGGGAGATAGAAAAAAAGGAGAGGAAGGAAGGACACAAACCCTGGCTTCAGAAGACTTACTATTTGGAACAGCACAGCAATTTAGGGCTGGGCTGCAAGGGATCTTGGAGGTCATCTAGTCTAATCCCCTGCTCCAGCAGGGTTAGAAGGGTGTGTGTGTGTGTGTGTGTAAAACTCCAAAACTTGCTCAGCAATCCATTTGCAGCTAACGTAGAGAAAGCATCTGTAAATACGCAGGTGAAGTTGATAGAACTCCAATGTAACAGCACACTTAACCTGATAGGAAAGTAGAGAAAGAGGTCTGAGAGGAAAGGTGGAAAAAGTGGCCTAAGAAGAAAGTAGAGAAGAAGGCCTGAGAGGCCTCAGCCACAAACAAGAAGCGAAGCTGCGAAGAGCAGGGAGCAAGCTGGACTAGCTACCATGAAGTGAGGCCAATCTCCTAAATATCAAGAAGGCGAGCTAGCAGAGGGCAAAGCTCCCATTGGTTGCAAACACACACGGGAGGAAGGGAAATCGATCATCCGGCCGCCAAGTGAAATCTGGAAAATAAGAGGTGCTCCTCTGCAAAGTTAAACCTGCAAGACACGCCGTGGTGCATGCACCAAAGGGAGGAAAAAAAGAAAAAAAATCCTTCTTCACCAACTTCACCAGAGTGCCACCACAGCAAATCTACCATGCCAGGCAAACAATCTACTGCAAACCCCCACCCAAAAAGAAGATCGCTACTGGTGAGCCATACGATCCCTGCATGTGCTTCATCTGTACAGAAACATTCAAGGAGGATGAGAGTACCATGAAGTACTCCCTATGTGACACATGCTCACCACAAGTTCTTGGGGTTAATAAAAGGCGTAGCCCAGTTCCTACAGTCAGGTTCACTTAAAGCCTCCCAGTTTGCATTTCCACTGTTCCACCAATCATGCAAGCCCAGACTGGACAAATTTATCCTTCTACTTGAGCGGGTGGACACCACAGAAGTGCAATTAGCATCCCTTAAAAAAAAAGAAAAAACACAGAAAAGTGAAGCTCAAATATCCTGAAATTCTATCCCAACTCAACTACCCCAGCCACAGTAAACCACTAATCCTGCAAGTAACATCTCCATCCCAGTCAAAGACACGATTGAACGTGAACAGAAGTGTCCCAATGCAATCTTATTTGGACTGGATGTCACCAATGAATCCGAGGACATCACAAAGATTTGCAACATCATCAACTTCCAGACATCAACCATCACTCCTGATGAAATCGATGTTTCGCGCAATGGCCCTGAGGTCAAGAACAGCGATGGTTCAATGGCCCCATGCTTCTGCAAGGCCGTTTGCAAGAGTGAAACCAGAAAACACAAATTCATCTCCACAATAAACTCACACGCCAAAAGCTGCACAAACCATAAGAAACTTCGTTCATGGCCTGACCTAACCATACTACAACAGACCCTCACACTGTCATTTACCTAGGAGTACTCATCTCAAACAATCTAAGCCCCAGAGCTTACTGTAGCAGCATTGCCAAAAAGGCATTAAAAGATTGTCAACCTAATTTTGCAAAGCTTCTTCTCCAATAACATTTTATTGCTAACTGGGGCATACAAAACCTTTGCCAGACCAATTCTTCATCCTCCTGGAATCCACACTGTATATCAGAAATAAACACGATTGAGTGGGTTCAGAAGTATTTCACGAGAAGAGTACTCTACTCCTCTACACACTATAGAATCCCTTATACCATCAGGCTTGACATTTTGGGCTTGGACAATCTGGAACTGCATCACCTGTGGTCCAATCCAAGCATAGTACACAAAATTGTCTGCTACAACATCTTATCTGTCAATGACTTTAGCTTCAATCACAATAAAACACAGGCAATCAAGATAAACAACTTCAAACTTGATTGCAAAAAATATGACTTCGGAAACAGTCAACACCTGGAATGCTTTACCTGACTCCGTTGTTACAGCCTCAAACCCTCACAGCTTAAATCTCAAACTGTCTACCATGGACCTCACCCCGTTCCTAAGAGATCCATAAAGGGGGCGTGTATAAGCGCACCAGCATGCCTACTGTCCCTGACTTATGGTCCCCACCATATCTGTATTTATTTCCTTTGTTCGTGTTTATGTTCATACTTATACCTACTATCTTGTACATGTTTGACAAACTAATAAAATAAAATGATTCTGACCCTGAACAACCGTTCATCATCCAAGCAGATGCCAGCAACATGGCAGTGTTATGAAGCATTGAGCCCAGTGGACTTGTATGGGTGATAGTTTTCACGGGTATTGTGGCTCTCTGGCAGCCTGTGCATATGGCAGCAGAATTGGACAATGGGGAAGTCCGGGAGTCTGGAGATGATTCAGACGAGGGTCCTGTGTCCGATGCAGAGATGGGGCCAGGACAATCTGGAAGTGGGGTGCTGACTCCGGAGTCTCCAGAGTCTGGCAACAGTGAGGCCAAGGAACAAGGGGAGCCTGTTCTCCGTAGAGCTGCTGCGAGCATCCAGAGTGGGAGGTCCTCCAGTCTTCACTCTAACAGGCTGAGCTATAATTGAGGAATGCTCCTCCTCCTCCACGTGACTCCTCCACGCGTTCCCCAGTTTTAGCTCAGCCTCGCTAGAGACAGGCAGCTTGAACGATTACTCCTTGGCCGATCCAGGTTTTTTTCTCCTATTACTAATTCAGGTTTCATCTCTCCTTTCTCCTTGATCCCTGCGCATTTAGTTTCATCCCAAATTTAGTAAAGGAGCGATTTTTCGCCCCTAAGGGAGGAAATACGGGGATTTGGGAGCCTTTTGCCTCCCCCACCCCCCCTTCCATTTCCTCTGTCACTTTGCAAAGCCGTGCTGCATCTAAACAGCGGCTTTGAATTGTGCTACCTTAGCGCTCCATTGCGCCTTCCCCCCACGAACGCCTTAGAAGAAGGAGAGCTTCTTCTTTTACAGCCTTCGTGCTCTGCTGCCTTCTGGCTTGCCTTTTTGTTGTTTTTGAGGGCTTGTGCATCTCTGAGACTTTCGCACCAGGGCCGGTGGCCATTTTGATTTTTTTTCTGTATTGTTCCGATCGTGCTGCGATGTTAGTGAAGACCCCTAGCGGGACCGGCAGCCCGCGTGGAGCCTGGGTATTTCAAGGGTAGTGTGGTTCCGTGCCCTGTTGCCCTTCTTTTCAATTTTAGTTGGTCTTTCTCTCCGCAGCTCACTCAGAGGCGCAGGCACCTACTTCCCATTTTTGTTGGGAGGCTGCCTCAGGAGGCCTTTTCCTGTTCCTTTTTGGTTTGGTTGATATTTATTTTTTTCTGGCCTCAGCGTTCATTCGGCCTATTGGATGGTTAGGGTTTAGTCCTAAATTTCTTCGTTTTATTATTGATAAAGCATAAATAAACAATAAGTTAGTACAGCTTATTATTATTAATTTTTTTATTTGGACTCGATTGGCACCCTTTGGGCTCTGCCCAAAAACAAAAAAAATAAAAATAAATCAATAAATATAAATCAATAAAATAATTAAGGGATCTATAATAAATAGATAGAGAAAAGCAAAAAAAAATTATCCAAAAGGGGGACGTGGCCCAACTTTAGGAAAACCATCCTGCATTGTAGGTCGAACTCCCAGGCATGCCAACCGCCTTTTTGTTGTCTAATATCCTTTTTGGTATCATGGCAGAGGACAATCCCAGCGGTCCTTCTTTGAAGGCTAAGTCAAAGATGCACTATTTGTGCAAACGGGACAAGGACTCATCCAAGGCCTCTCAAATGGATGCCTTAAGGCGCCATAAGGCCTTGGATAAGGAGTTTGACAAACGATCTAAAGACTCGCATTCTGTAACCCTCGCCCTCCCCACCCCCTCTACCTCTGCTCAACCCCCTCCGCTGCCAGAACAACCTTCTCTTTCCAGGTGCAGCTCACCTGCCTGGAGTCGCCAGGCCTCTCGCACGCCTGAAGCGACATTCATACCAACTGCCGCGGGCCTACACCCAGAAGATCCATCCACAACCATCATTCCAGACAATATTAGAGAATGGATGCAACTGGCTATCCGTCAAGGAATAGCAAAGGGTATCCAACAGCTGTCCAGACCAGGTTCCTAAATGATGGCGCCCAAGGTCGAATCGATGTCCGGAAGGTCCCTCTCCAGACCGGCATCACAACATGGTCAGGTACCTTTCCAAATGGAAGCCCCTTTCCTGGAAGGGGAGGAGGCCCAGGAAGGTGAGGAAATGGGCTTTGAAACTTTCAGGGAAGAGGAAGGTACAGATAGGGGGGTCTCTACAGTATTCTGAACCTTTCTTCGAGGTAGACCCTATGGAAGGAGAGATGTCAGAAGATGAGGGCATTTCTCCTGACCAACCGGTATTCGTAGGCCTGTTTAAGCCTCATTTGTTTAAGTCCTTGCTATTCAAGGCAAAGAATGTTTCGGGCCTGACTTCCCAGTCTCCCTCTGAACCATCTCCAGCGACCCCGGGGGGCCCAGAAGATTCAATATTCAGACAGCCGGTTGTCGAAACCGAGGTTATTCCTACCCCTCCAATCTTTTCTGACCTGGTCGTGAGGCAATTGGCCTCTACGGGCCCCCCTCCCGCCCCTTTCAGTCAGGACAAGAGATTCTTTAATCTCGACCCGGAATTTTGTGTCATGCTAAACACTCCTGAGGTAGATGACTCCATAGTGCGACTAGCCTCATCCTCTAATCCCACTGACGCTCTGGAAGCGCTGAAGCCAGAGGACAAGTGGGCAGAGATGGCGCTACGGCGGGCGCACCAGTCGGATGCTTGGGCCATCCGGTCGGCCACAGCCGCGTCATTTTTCACTCAATCTTCCATCAGGTGGCTCAGACAGTTGAAACAACATGTCCCCCCGTCAAACACCAGGGCCCATCAGGACATTGCCAAACTTACGGCCGCAGCAGAATTTGCAGCCGATGCCACCTTTCATTCTGTGAAATTTTCTTCTCGGGCCATCTCCTCGCACGTCACTGCCCGAAGGTTGCTTTGGCTTAGACACTGGTAAGCCGACATTAAGAATAAAACTAAGTTGGCCTCAGCTCCCATATCGGGGGGAAAATTGTTTGGCCCGGCACTAGAGCCATTGTTGATGGAGAGCCGGAATAAGAAGTTGTTCCTCCCATCACTTTTTCGCAGGCAAGAGTCCAGAGGGTCCCAGCCCTTTTGGAGGGGCTCATTTCGCACCTCCTTCCAACCATCCTTCACCCCTAGGTACCAGAGTTCCCTGATGTTCCGGTCCAGCTATCAGGACTGGAGCGACTCGGGAGACAGGAACAGAAGGGGAGGTAGCTACAGGAGGCCCTTCCAGGGGGCAGGGAATAAAGCGTCCCAGGTAGTCTTTCGGTCTCTTATCCCATTGGCAGTCACCTCAAGTATTTTGCCGACCAGTGGGAATCATCCACTTCAGATGCCTGGGTTAGGGACACTGTAAGATTTGGCCTCTCCCTTCAATTTCAGTCTGCTCCTCCGGAGCACTTCATGGTTTCTCCCTTTTCCAGAGATCCGACTAAGCGGGCTCTCATGGCAGCAGCTATCAAACATCTTTCTGATATCAAGGCCATCCAGCCCGTGCCAACTTCGCAGCGGGGAGGGGGTTTTTATTCCCTCCTCTTTTTGGTTCCTAAACACTCTGGGGGTTGGAGGCCTATTTTAGATCTGAAGAGGCTCAATCGCTATATTATCCGTCATAAGTTCAAAATGCATACACTTCAGTCAATCTTACAGGGCACCAGGAAGGGAGACTGGCTGGCATACATTGACCTCTCTGAGGCATATCTTCATATCCCCATTCGCCCCTCGTGCTTCAAATATTTGAGATTTTGCTACAACGGTCAGCATTTCCAATACGTGGCCCTGCCTTTTGGTCTCGTCTCAGCCCCGAGGACCTTCACCAAGGTGTTGGCAGCTCTGGCAGCCCACCTCAGGCACTTCCCTATTCGTATTCACTGCTACCTTGACGACATTCTTATTCTATCCCCTACCCGACATCAAGCCAAAAGTGACACTATGACCACCCTTTCGGTGCTTCAGGTTCACAGCTTCTTCGTAAACTGGGAGAAGAGTCAGCTTAATCCTTCCACCCGGATAGCTCACTTAGGGGCAGTGATTGACTCAGTTGAAGGGAGGGTCTTCCTTTCCCCCGAGAGGTTCAGCAGTATTCAAAAAGCTATCAGGACTATTAGATGGGCTAGAAAGGCCTCATTGCTGGACTTATCTAAGTTACTTGGAAAGTTAATTTCATGCATATCTATTATCCCCTGGGCTCACTTACATTCCAGATCCTTGCAGTGGTTCCTCCTGCCTTATCAGCGTTCCGGAAGGAGCAACTCGGGTCTCGTGGTGAAAGTTCCTCCAAGGGTCCTCACCTCCCTCCTCTGGTGGACAAGACCCTCCACCAACAGAGGTCATCTCTTCAAGGAGCCCCAAAGGGTCACTCTCACAACAGACGCCAGCCTATCCGGATGGGGGGCCCACATGCAGTCTCTTTCAGTTCAGGGTACTTGGTCAGCAACCGAGCGACGCTGCAGCATCAACTGGCTGGAGCTTCACGCAGTATACCTGGCATTGTGCGCCTTTCTCCCTCAGCTGCAAGGGCGCCACATACAAGTCTTGACAGACAACACTACAACCAAGGCCCACATCAACCGTCAAGGGGGCACTCATTCCATCCGCCTCATGAGGGAGGCCGAGCAGCTCTGTCGGTGGGCAGAAGTAAATCTCCTATCCATCAGGGTGGAACACATCTCGGGGGTCTCAAATGTCCAGGCAGATTGGCTGAGCAGGGCCACTCTGGACCAATCGGAATGGCGCCTACATCCTTCACTGTTCAGGGAGGCAGCAGCGATATTCGGTCAACCGCTGGTGGACCTGTTCGCATCTCCACTGAATGCCCAGACACCGAGATTCTTCTCACGATACCCCACCAGCGGGGCAGAGAACCACGATGCCCTGCGTTGCCCCGGCCCATTGGACTTCTATACGCCTTTCCTCCCCTCCCGTTGATTCCCAAAGTGATTCAGAAATTGACACTCGAAAGGGCGGAAGTTCTCCTGGTAGCCCCATATTGGCCCAGGAGACCGTGGTTTGTGGATCTTCGCAATCTGTCAGTGGCCCCACCGTGAAGGATTCCCCCAGACAGGATCTCACTGTCCCAGGGACCTCTTCAACATCCAGACCCACAGTGGCTTCAGTTGGCCATCTGGAGAGGTTGAGCGGGAAAGGCTAAAAGATGAGGGCCTGTCAGTCCAGGTCATCAATACCATCCTGGCAGCAAGGCGGCCTTCGACTACCCGCATTTATAACGCAACCTGGAACATCTTTTGTAAGTGGTGCCATAAGTCCTCCCTCAACCCGCTCTTCCCTTCAATTGCACAAATCCTGGCCTTCCTCCAAGACGGGCTGGATAGGGGCCTCTCCCCCAACACTCTGAGAAGACAGGTAGCAGCCCTGTCAACGGTGGTCGCTGGCAGCTCTTCTGGCTCACTTTCCCACCACCCTCGCATAAGGGCATTCCTTAGAGGGGCTTCCAATCTGCATCCTCCAGTGATTCAGATACCCTACCTGGGATCTTAATAAGGTTCTTATGGAATTGACTAAACCTCCCTTCGAGCCTCTCAGGGAGGCGCCACTTCAGTTTCTCACATTCAAAGTGGTGTTTCTTGTGGCGATAACATCGGCGAAAAGGATATCTGAAATAGCAGCTCTATCCGTGAGAAAGGACTTATGTGTTTTCCACACTGATTGAGTGGTTCTGCAACCAGACACCGCCTTTATGCCTAAAATCAACTCGGCATTTCACAAAGCTCAGGAATTGGTCCTGCCTAATTTTTGCCCCAAGCCTTCTCGAGAACGGGAAAGGCAGTGGCACACTCTCGATGTTCGAAGGGCACTGCGTATCTACATCTATTGCACACAGTCTATCAGGAAGTCAGAGTGGTTGTTTCTATCTTTTCAGCCTAAGACGCTGGGTTGCAAGGTATCCCCATCTACTGTTGGCCGCTTGATTAGAGCTACCATATCCAAGGCCTATCTGGCTCAGGCCCTTCCTGTTCCTAGTGGGATAACTGCTCACTCTGCACGGACTGCAGCCAACTCGGCAGCCTGAGCTACTCAGGCGTCGATTCAGGAAATCTGTCGAGCGGCCACCTGGGCGTCTCCGTCTTCCTTTATACACCACTATAAAATTGATGTCTACGCCTCAGCTGAGGCATCCTTTGGCAGGCGAGTCCTTCAACAGGTGGCAAGAGAACCAGAGGTGATTCCGGACCAGACGGAGTCCCTCCCGTAGGACAGGCCATGCTTTGGTATGTCCCACTCTGGATGCTCGCAGCAGCTCTACGGAGAATGGGCGTTGGTGCTTACCTGATACGCCCTTTCTCCTCGAGCTGCGTAGAGCATCCAGCCCCACCCTAATTGGTCCGTCTGGTGGGGAATCCTGTTTCGGCCAATGATGTATCACGCATGGAGGAGTCACGTGGAGGAGAAGGAGCGTTCCTCAATTATAGCTCAGCCTGTTAGAGTGAAGACTGGAGCACCTCCCACTCTGGATGCTCTATGCAGCTCGACGAGAAAAGGCGTATCAGGTAAGCACCAACGCCCATTCCCAGTGTGCATGTGCACAGAGCTGCTAGAAGGCAAGAGCAGCTGAGACAAAAGGGGCAACTCGAGAGTAAGGCTTGAAATGATTGTGGCCCCACCCATAAGGTATAAAGGACAGGCAACGGTGAAGAAACCTTTGTAGGAAGCAAAGTCATTTGTTCTGTTTGGATTAATTCTTGAAGCTGTGTGTGGACTTTGTACTTCAGTTCGTTTTTTATACTCCATTTGGCACTCTAGTTGTTGGCAGCAATTCAAAGGAAAAAAAGGTTGGTGCTTATCTCGAAGGTACTGTTTGGGACTCATTACTGGCTGGGAATGAACATAATTCCCAGTGTTGAAATAAAATAAGAGTTGTTTTAACTAAGCAAGTGCTTAATAATGGTCTCGGGAAGCCTTGGTCAGAACAGCGGGATCCTAAGGGCCTCCAGATTTTTATGGTCAGTCCAGACTTCGAACAACTTTGAATACACCTTGCTACAAAGCTCAAGGTCTAATGAGGAATAGTGCTAATTACCCTGATGTATACTAGTAAGACTTGGATTGTATACAGGAGGCATGCTAGGCAATTAAACCATTTCTATATGACCTGCTTCTGCAGACTTCTGAGGATCTGGTGGCAGAACAAGGTGCCAGACAGTTCACACTCTTCTGATTAAAGCCCAGACACGCTGTGCAGGCCATGTTGCAAGGATGCCAGATTATCGCATCCCCAAACATCTCCTCTATGGTGAATTGTCAAGGGAAGTGATCATACAGAGGACAAAGGAAGCGATACATGCTGAAAGCCTCTCTCAAGTCCCTGGATATAGATACTACCTCCCAGAAAACCCTGCACAAGATCAATTGACATGGCACATGTTGATCCACCAAGGCTGCCAGACATTTGAAAACAGAAGGACAACCATAGCACAAGAGAAGTGGGTACTCCGCAAAACCAGCGCTTCAAATGCTGTAATATTGGTGCCCACATGTCTGCCCAACATGTAGCAGAAAATTCCATCCCCATATAGGACTTACCAGCCACCTGCAAACACACTGTGGACAGCCCACAACCCATTAGATGTCAAGGTCATCTTTGAAAACAATGGATGTTTTCAAAGCAATTCTACAAAAGGAAAGGATTGCAAAAGACTGTAAAAAGAAACTGCAAGAGTGCTTTGAGAATAATTTGGGTAAAGGGATAAGCTTAACAACAGTATGGGATGCTAGTCAAGAGGTTATGAGGGGCTATTTTACACAGCGATGTTGTAACTATGTATCATTTATGTGTAATCATTAACTTCTGTCTCTTCAGTGACCTTTGCAAGGCACGTACAAGGGACAAGGAGCTAGACATCTGTCAATAAAGCTTATTCACATTATGAGTAATTTGTCTGGTATGCAGCTTTGTAAAACATGCATATCCTGCTTGACTTAAGCTTTGTAAAACATGCATATCCTGTTTGACTTGAGCTTTGAAAAAATCACTTCCTTGTGAAGAAGCACAATAAAAGAGCGTGTACCAAGACATTCTGCGCGCTCAGCCCGAGGAACTTTGTCTCCTGTCGTTTCTTTCTCCTTCGCTCCCTATCATGAGTCGCCCATCTGATGCGGGATAGCAGATAATGCATTCTGGTGACCCCGACGTGATTCCCTACGGGGGATACGTTGCGACGTGCTCATATCTTACCCGCTCGATGGGAGCTGT
>BHEV01065824.1:0-16641 GCA_004319985.1 Emydocephalus ijimae | reverse complement strand
GTGACCTTTTTTATCGCAGTGTCGGCAAATCGCATTGAAAAACTGGCACTCCGATCGAGGGTGGTCGCCTCCGCACCCAGCGCCGATCTCGTCCCGTCTGGAGCCGATGTATTTCTTCTTCCTCATCCGGGGTGTCGGAGGCGAAGTGGGAGTCACCATGATGGGTGGTGGCTTCCCGGTGGCTTGCTTCTGGGTACGCCTCGGTCGCCCGGCCCATCTCAGTGGTCGCGGTGCATTCCCCGGTGTCCAGTTTCCGCATTTGATTCACCAATTTCCGGGTTGCCTCGGCTGCGGTGGCTTCAGCGAGGGCGTCGGCGAGGGCAATGTCGCCTTTTGCCATCAGCCGGCTTTGTAGTACTGGGTCTCTGAGTCCGAGCATGACACGGTCCCGCAAAGCCTCGTCCATGTCCGAGAACCCACACATGCCCCCTAGGCTCTGTAGATCAGCCACAAAGGCGCTGATGCTCTCACCCGATCTCTGGTCCCGCCGGTAGAAATCGTGCCACCTGATAAGGGTGGGCACGGCGGGGGCATAGTGGTTTCGGAGCAACGGCTCGAGGTCGGCCCAGTCCATCTCCTTCACGTCCCCGGGTTTTGCGAGAGTTTTTGCCATCTTGAACATTGCAGGCCCGCATTGTGTTCGAAAGATGGCTCTTTTCTTCTGCCCGGTTGTATCCTTCAAGTTGCTACTTTCAAGGAACATTAGGAATCGGTCTGTGTATGATTCCCAGTCCTCAGTAGCTGGGTTAAAGGGTGCAGGCAGTGCGATGCTGGCCATCTTGTCGGTCTCGCTTCCTCAGGACAGGTGCTTGATGGGGGTTAGTCTCGGGATCCCATCCTCGTCGCCAGTGTCGTGTCCATCGCGGGAAAGAAGACTCAGAGCCAGTGACTCAGTTTCAGCTCTTTATTGGATCCCGATATCGGCTCGGGATTCAAAGGGAAAGACAGCGGCTTTTATTCTCTGGCCGCGGCGGCCGCGGCCAATGGCACCACTTTGAATCTCCCACGATTAGTTTCCACCAATCGCGGGGGATTCGTTACGGGCCAATCAGTGCGGCTCGCTCGGCCAATGAGATCACCGTGCGCTTTGGCCAATCACAGCACAGCGCTTGCAAGTATGCTAATGACTGTACAGAACAGATTCAGTTATTTAAATAGTGATGAAAGGAATAACAAATATCTATATGACCTAATATAACAGGAATATATTAGAATCAAACTGTGCCTCTGTTTCCATCCCCTCCCACTTGACACACACACTTGGGTATCGTGTTGCACAGTGTGTTAAGCCTGCCCCTACAGTACTTACTGCTTTACAGAAAAGAATATGACTGGGAAAGCTATGATAAGAAATTCATAAAAAGAGGAAAATGAAACCTAAGAAATTAGACAAAAGAGGGCTGAACCAATTAAATTGGAAGGAACTTATTAAACTGGAAAGAACAAAAAAAAATGCATAAATCCTCTAAGACTTCCTGAAAAGACTATAGAAGCAAAGGCAGATATTTCCACTGTTATGATAATAATAGTCCTCCCTCCCTCCCTCTCTCCCTCTCCCTCTCTCTCGCTCTCCAGCTTAATTCTGTCAAATGCTTTCTGCATATATATAAGGTCAATATACTCTTTTATCTGAATTTTGCAAAGAAAGTGAGACATTGGAAATATCTTGTTTGAATTTCTTATTTTTAATAAAAGGTTTCTTGAAATGTGTTTCAAAAAGAATTTTCCATATAGATTCTTGAAAGTATATAATGGATGGGTTTAAAAGACAAGTTAAAATACATGTGGGTAATTGTGCCTTTGCATATGGCAAACATAAAGTTCCTTCATTATCAATTTTTGTTGTTTTGTATTTCCTGTTATAATCTTATTCAGGGAGAAAATTCCTTCACAAGTTGTAGAGTGGTACAACATTTAAATTATTATTAATAAACACATTTATATAGCTGCCGAATTCACGTATAGGTGACTGCAGGTGGCTTACAGTATTTAAACATTCACTGTATAATATAAATTCTTAAGTAACTTCACCGCTCCTCCTATGGCAGCAGTAACACAATCAAATCAGTCACTTGATCAGCTCCATTTCCATTTGTGGTTTCCAGGCTCACTGACCATGTTTTTAGCACCTGATATATCTTAAACAATGTTATATTTAACATTTAGAATAACAGTGTAACAAAATTGGAAGGGACCTTGGAGGTCTTCTAGTCCAACCCACCGCTCAAGCAGGACACCCTATGGTAAATTGCATAGATTTTCTACATGACAATCAACCCCTTGTATTTCCAATCTTCTAATAATGCACACATTTCTGGTATAACGGTCCACTCACCTTGCTTGTCATCCTCTTCATCTCTTTTTTTCTACCTTTCCCAGGAACAGAACCTTCTCCAGAGTTCTTGTATAAAGTGTCTGAGGTAGGATAAATTGAACGAACGAATAAATTAAATCCCACCTCATCAACTTCCTACAATGCTTTGAAACTGTTAACAGGCTCATTGAACCCTAGCTTTCTCAACATTTTATACTTGGATTTTTTGAAAACTTTTGATGAAGTTCTTCCTTCTTAATGACTCTTGAATAAATCCAACAGCCCTGGCTAGCCAGTCATGATTTTTAATAGATTGTTAGCTTGTTGTTGTTTTTTAAAGCAAGCAAGCAAGCAAAGAATTGATGAAGTGAGAAGTGGAATCCCTCAGGGATCTAATTGGAACCAGTGGTATTTGACTTGTTCATAAATAGTCTTAAGTCCTGAATCAGAATAGAACTGGAAGAGACCTTGGTGGTCTTCTAGTCCAGCTTCTGCTCAAATAGGAGACCCTATACCATTTCAAACAGATGGCTATAAGGTGTAAGCAGTGACCTGGCCAGATTTGCATGTGATGCTAAACTATTCTGGTTGATTTTTTTTTTAAAGACTCCAGGACAAATACTTTAAACTGGGTGAAATGTCAAATAGCATATGACAAGCCTCCAAGTAACATACCTCAAAAAATAAAATCCAAGGCATCCATCTTCCTTTCAAAGTCTATTTATTAGGTACTGAGGCAGGGATTTGATGTCATCCCAACTCTGACCCAGATTTGGAATTACACCCAATAAAAGCAAAAGTGTGAAACTTCCCGCCTGAGTCACAATCTCCAATCAAGTCTCAGTCCAAAAGACCAGCGACTCCAAACTCCACCTTCAGTCAGCTCCAGGCATCTTCTCTGTTGCCACGGGAAAGGAATGCCACCTAGACATAACATTCCCCTTTTATCTTTACAACCCCCTTTCAACAGTTAGAAAGTGGTGAGCCTGGAGTATTATTAAATTCATTTACTCACAAAAGCTAATCGAAAAAAGAATACAAAGGCTAAAATAAAATATGGCTACACATATGTTATCTTCAGGGTCAACAGCATATGTAACTCTAATCCATTTTTTACACTTGAGATGATAAAAAAAGGTCTTCCCCCTATGCACATCCGTCTGTAACTAACCTGGAAAAAAAAAGGAGGGTGGAATGCGATTATAATAGATAATTCAGCAGTGACAACTGTGAGGAAAGCGCATTCTGTACTAGAGTTCATCAGAAACAGATTAAAAAGAAAAATACAATACAATCACAACTTTATGAGGTGTCTGTTTCTGGATTACTGCTTCAAAGGTTCTGACCCTCACATTTGAAAAAAAAGAAAGAACAGATTGGAAAAAGTAGTGACCAAAATGTTCAGGGCATTTGAACTTTTTTCCTATGAGACAAAGTTACAACACGTGACCTCTTTTACTGGGAGAATGGATGACTGAGGGAAGACATTGGTAGTCCTCAATTTACAACATTTCATTTAGTGACAGTTCGAAGTCACTGAAAAAAAGTGACTTACAATCGTTTTTTCACACTTATGACCATTGCAGCATCTACATGATCACGTGATCAAAATTTGCCTACTTGGCAACTGGCATGTATTTATGACTGTTGCAGTTCCTGGGTCATGTGACACCTTTTCTCATTTTCTGACAAGCAAAGCCAATGTGGGAAGCCAGATTCAGAACAGAACAGAATAACAGAGTTGGAAGGGATCTCGGAGGTCTTCTAGTACAACTAATTCTAATTCACTTAACAACTGTGCTACCGACAAGTGGGGGAGGGGAGGCAGGGGGAGGGAGAGGAGGAAGAAAATTTAATGGCTGTAGATATTTTCAATCAGAATAAAGGTGGAAGGGACTTTGGAGGTCATCTAATCCAACCCCCTGCTCAAGCAGGAGACCCTTTACCATGTCAGACAGGTGACTATCCAGTCTTTTCTTTAAAAACCTCCAGTGATGAAGCATCTACAACTTCTGAAGGCAAGCAGCTCCACTGGTTAATTGTACTCACTATTAGAAAGTTTATCCTTAATTCCAGGTTGCTTCTCTCCTTGATTAATTTCCATCCATTGTTTCTTGTCTTGCCTTCTGGTGCTATGGAAAATAAGTTGACCCCCTTGTCTTCTTTGTGGCAGCCCTTCAAACATTGGAATACTGCTGTCATGTCATCCCTAGTCCTTATTTTATCCAGACTAGCCATACCCAATTCCTGCAACTGCTCTTCATTTGTTTTTGTCTCCAAGCTTTTAATCATCTTAGTTGCTCTTCTTTGCACTTTTTGCAAAGTCTCAGCATTTTTTTGTAATGTGGTGACCAAAACTGGATGCAGTATTCTAGGTGTGGTCTTACTAAGGATTTATAAAGTTTTACTAATACTTCACATGATTTTAATTCTATGTCTCTGTTTATGCAACCAAGATTGTATTTAGCGATTTAACAATATTAATGATATAGCTTTAATAACCCATTTTTTAATATTGAGGGGTATGCTTCACCTAGGGATATTCCTAAATCAAACCTTTGATTTCTTCAAAACAGAGGATTACAAGAACACTAGATGCATGGAGAGAAACCCCAATACAAAATGAGAAGTTACTGAATGTTGGGTACAAATTATATTTCAGGCAGGTGGGTGACACCCTTGAGCTTCCTCATGACTTAATTTAGATATGAAACAGTAGATTGCTTGTCCCAACCTCCCAATGCATTTTTTTTAAAGCAGAAACTGCTGGACATGAAATGTTAATAAGAAAAGAGAAGAGTTTGATGTATTCTATGCTTAGAGCATTGAATCTAATGCAAATGGCATAAGAGATTGACCTAGAAACCTGGAACTAAGAAGCAGATCTTGGACTGCTGTCTTGTATGCTTCACTTTGAACATTTCTTTCTGCAGAAAAGTCTGCAATCATGGCAGACAACATTTGGTTGATCCTTCCATAAAGCTTGTCAGAAACATCCAAATTGAAAAGCCCATTTGTTTTAGTTTATCTTCCTTTGGACCATGGAATGTAATATTGCTATTCCAAAAGGACTTGGTGTGCTGTTGGCTTTCTGTTGGCTAATTCTGTTGGCTTCAGGAGGATTGTTTTGTTCAGATCTAACCATTTTTAAAGTAAAACATCTTCAACCTCTACAAGTGGCTGATTTCGTTTGGCACACACTTGCTGCTTTTGCTCTTCAATTTGGGATTTTTTTAAAAGGCATGGGGAATTTCCAGGGCAATAAACACTTAGTAGTTCTTTGTATGAGCAAATAGAAATCTGACATTATTGCAGACAGCAAGCCAATGACTCGTTAAACAGTTTCAGCTGGCTTGTGCAACAATAAATTGCAGCCATTACAATCTAAAGGTGAAAAGCTGCATTACAGAGCCATTACTTAGTAGTGGAAAAATGTACAAAAAGAAGCATTACAGGAATTCAGAAAGAAAGAAAGGAATGTAATGAATTCCTATTCTTCTTCATACCAGTTCCAAATAAGGCTAAGTTATGAGTAAATGTCATAAGTACCATTTAGTTGCTTCGATTCTCTGTCCAATTTTTTATAGGATGCAATTGGAAAAGGGTTGAAATTGGAAGTCTATGTGATATCACACATGAAAAACAGTCAAGCTGCCTACACTAACTGTTGGTACCACCAATTGTAGGTATTAACCTTGTAAAGTCAATCAATGAAGCTAATACAACACATCAGATACCCTGCCATGTGTTAATCTGAGTTGTTAATTTGATGCGTTCTGAATTCCTTTTGAGTTCTTTTATGTGTTCCTTATTCATTTGATGCCTATACAATTGAAAAAACTATAATTAAACTTAAAAAATAGAAACATTAGAGAAGAGAGAGGCCCAAACAAATAAAAAATAAAAACTATGGGAGGAAAAAGGAAAGAAGGGAAACAATTCTACCTTATATTTCTTATGTATCAATAGTCACTGGATTACAAATGAATATATGAGTATAATCATTCACTTTTTTGTCCTTTTTTCATTTTGTCAATTTTTATGTGTAGTTGTTGAACTTCACACTATTCATTTCATTATGGACTATTTTTCTGTTTATATACCTACATCAATATATCATTATCTATATTGGGATGTCAAACTCGTGTTGTCATGGTAGCATCACATGACAAATTGTGACTTTTTTATCCTTCACTAAACCAGGTGTAGGCGTGGCCAGCATATCACACATCTGGCTCATGGGTCGGGAATTTGACAGCCCTGATCTATATCAACATCTTGGCTATGCTAATTCTTTTTCTCCTAGTTGATAAAATAAATAAATAATAATAATGAAGTGCTCTGGAATGTTAGAATTCAAACAGACAAGCATCTGCCATATAACATCGCAGAATTAATTATTGATAGGAAAGACAAAAAACTCTGGATAGTAGATGTGGCCTTACCTGGAAACATCAGAATAGGACAGAAAGAACTTGAGAACATCACAAAATATAAAGACCTGCAAATAAAGTTACTGTGGCAAAAGAAAGCAAAGACAGTAGCAATAGTAAAAGACACTTTCCTTGGGTACAATCCCAAAACATCTGGAGCACCACATGAACAATATCAGCATTAGCAAAATCACTCTCAGTCAATTTCAAAAGGCAGCTTTACTTGGAATAGTTTACATTCTGCGACGATACTTTAATATTATTAAGCAACTGCATCTTCTTATCCCATGTCCTTGGGAAGAAATTGACAGGTGGACAATCTTAACATCTGGCTGCCTGAGCAATGAACCATAATGAAATGTATACCCTCATAAAAATGATCTGTAAGGTTCAAAACTGTGCTTCAGTATGATAATGAATCAATCAATTTATCTAAATTTAAGATATAGATTAATCGAAGTTGACACTTGTTTCAGAACAGTATATCAAATTAGAGAACTTCAAACACTTCATGGATTTTTAAGGCACTTTGCAGACTTGATGACTTCTGACAACATATAACCATGGCAGTTTCATTTTCAAATAATGAGAATGCTGAAAAGAAAACTTGAATGATGTAACTGTCTAACATGCTCATTGGGAAGCTACCAGTAGCACTGTTTCTGGCTCGAGCTCAGCATTTTCTTTTGAATAATAAAGCCGTAAACATGATTTTATGATCTGCCTGTCTCATATGAAATCTCCCACATTTGAAGATTAACCTCAAAGTCCCCTGTCCCAAGTCTAAAAATATCTAGCATTAGAAAGAAAGGTGTTATTTCAAATGACCACTTCTTCATGAATGAAGAGGGATCTGTTTCAAAGCACTAAACCCAATCAACAGGCTGCAAAACACTTTGTTCCCTTACAATGTGCTTTGCAGATGCCATAGTTTTTGGTTGCTTGTTTCCCAGTGTGCAATGTTGCAATCTCACTTCCATTCATGGAGAAAGCTCAAGAGGGAAGTTTGAATGATTTGAGAACTTCCTTAAGATTAGTATCTGTAGCTAACAAATGAGTTTTATCACAACATTAAACTCAATGCTTACCAGATTTATTTTGGCATGTTAAAAGGCTCTCTTTCTCAGTTCTTAGCTTCTTAAACATGGTCAGCCACAGCCACAACCCTAAACTCTGCTGTATCTTGAGGTAATGGAATTTGGTTTTATACTTCTCTGCTGGTCCTCTCATCGTCTTGAATAAGAGCTCAGGATTGATCAGTCCACTATATAAGGACTGGAATGAAATCTTACTTTTAATTCTGGATGAAATGTTATTTTTAATTCTTCAGGAGTGAGTCAGATTTAAGTGGGGAAAAAAAAAAAGAAACCCAGAATCTCAACTCCTGTAGTGGCTTATATCAGTTTGCCCTTGAAATTCAAATCATTGTCTCAAATACAATGATATCCTCTTTAAATCTGGGAGTTCAAACAGAATCAGGCTTCATCTGCATTGACCATGCTGATATTAGCTAGCTGTTAGGAATAAAGGACAAAATTTCATGCCAATACTTGTGAAATTGGGAGAAAAAGATGGAATTGGTTTTCTTCTGAATTGAATTAACTAATACAAGAATCTATGTAGCTCAGGAGGAAATGTGGAGTCCTCAGTGTTCTCTGTGCTTGCTTGCTGGCTTGCTTGCAGATGTTTCATTACCCAACGAGGTAACATCATCAGTTCATTGATTATCATTGATGATGCTTTCTAATCAGCGAATGGGATGTCTTCAACAAGCAATCAAGCTCAGAAAGCACTAAGTACGACACAGAACTAAATTAAGTTCAACATCTGGATAGCAAAAAAATGCAAATCCTCATTGTTATAGTTCAATTTTAAGGAAACAACATTTAAAAGAATCATATAACATCATGTGATTTATTTAGAAAAGAAATACATCTATGTTCTATTATTTTATCCTTTCTCAAACAGATTTTTTTGAAACAGAACACAGAAAGGTATGAGGGAAATTTCTTTTCTTTTCTTAGATTTGGGAGTGCTAAAACATGCCCTAATCTTTATGTTCACTTTATTCTCCTGTTTTTGCATTTGGAAGATTTCTCATTGTATGGCAGAAGGAGGAAGAGTTGATTTGTCAAATTTTTATTCAAAGTAAGTTGGAAATGTCAATTGATATAGTGCCTTTTTCCAATGTTTCATGGTTGTCAAAGGAACCCTGTGAGACCAAAATATTAAAGATTATCAGTGCTCTACATATTTGTGTCACATCATTAAAACTGACCAAGCAATTTTAACCATAATTCCTTTTACAGAAATTTTTACAGAAATGAATCTTAGCTGTGTTACAGCACCCCAAATATACCAAGGAATATGTGCATTGGTTTATGGGAAAAGGTGGTTGGGAATCAAAGGTTAGAAGGCATTTTCAGAATGTTCCATTTAAAGATTAACAGTCCGTGGATGACTCATTCTTGCAAAGAACTTAATTGTAATTCAGAGACTCTTCCATGTGTAAATCCTAAAATTTGCCTTTGTAATAGACTTTGCACTCTGACCCAGAAGCTTAGGGTTGTTTTTTTTTACAGTGACTTTAAGATTTTTTAGTAGCTCCCATTTTGTTTCTAGAACAGCGGTGGGCAAACTACGGCCTGCGGGCCACATCCAGCCCATTGGTCTGTCCAATCCGGCCCGCCCCTGAAAAAAAATCACTGGGCGTGGCGTATTGCTCTGTGCCGCGGGGCCCCCAAAGCTGCAAAACAGTGCAGAGCGATCTAGGGGTAGGAAAGAAAAGAACTTTGCAAAGGCCTCAGCTGGGAGTTCGAAATCACCTTCGAGTGCGACCTCTCCGAAGGTGAGTCCCCGCCAATCCCCCTTTTTTTCCCGGGGCTTCCAGGCTTAAACTTTGTAAAGGCAAAGCTTGCAGGCTGGAGCGTCTTCCTGCCGAGGAGCGGGAAGGGTTCCGCCCGGTGAGCGGGGTGGGCTGCTTGGAGCCACCTAAAGCTAGGCCGCTACTGGAGGAGCCTTGCCCTGCCTTGGTGCCCCGTTTCCCGGCTCGCTGGTCCTGCTTGGGCGGCACTTTAAAAGCCTGCTCCCAGCACCCGAACAACTTCCCAGCAACTTTCGGCTTCCTTTTAACTCACGGGCGCTCATGGCTGGCCCCGAGCCACGTGGTGGAGGGGAAGCCTGGCGGGCGGGCAGGCAGGCGGGCTGCTTGGAGGAGGCAACCCAGCAGTGCTCCGGGCTTCCCCTCCACTGTGCGGCTCGGGCGAGGCGTGAGCGCCCACGAGTTAAAACGAAGCCGAAAGTTGCTGGGAAGTTGCTCGGGTTTCTAGGGCTTCCAGGGCTTTGCAAAGGCAAAGTTTGCAGGCTGGAGCGTCTTCCCACCAGGGAGCGGGAAGGGTTCCGCCCGGTGGGCAGGGCAGGCTGCTTGGAGCAGGCTGCCGTGCAGCTCAGGGCGAGGCGCGAGCGCCCGCAAGTTAAAACGAAGCTGAAAGTTGTTGGGAAGTTGCTCGGTTTTCTGGGGCTTCCAGGGCTTTGCAAAGGCAAAGTTTGCAGGCTGGAGCGTCTTCCCGCCAAGGAGTGGGAAGGGTTCCGCCCGGTGGGTGTGGCGGGCTGCTTGGAGCAAGCTGCCGTGCGGCTCAGGGTGAGGCGCGAGCACCCGCGAGTTAAAATGAAGCCGAAAGTTGCTGGGAAGTTGCTCGGTTTTCCGGGGCTTCCAGGGCTTTGCAAAAGCAAAGTTTGCAAGCTGGGGCGTCTTCCCGCCGAGGAGCGGAAAGGGTTCCACCAGCAGGCAGGATGGGCTGCTTAAACTTTGCTCGGATGGCATTTTAAAAGCCTGCTCCCAGCACCCGAGCAACTTCCCAGCAACTTTNCTTTGCAAAGGCAAAGTTTGCAGGCTGGAGCATCTTCCCGCCGAGGAGCGGGAAGGGTTCTGCCCGGCAGGCAGGCGAGCTGCTTAAACTTTGCTCGGGTGGCACTTTAAAAGCCTACTCCCAGCACCAGAGCAACTTCCCAGCAACTTTTAACTCGTGGGCGCTCACGCCTCGCCCCGAGCCGCACGGCAGCCCACTCCAAGCAGCCCGTCCCACCCGCTGGGCAGAACCCTTCCCACTCCTTGGCGGGAAGATGCTCCCGCCTGCAAACTTTGCCTTTGCGAAGCCCTGGAAGCCCTGGAAACCCGAGCAACTTCCCAGCAACTTTCGGCTTCATTTTAACTCATGGGCGCTCGCGCCTGGCCCCAAGCCACACAGCGGAGGGGAAGCCTGGTGGGCGGGCAGGCGGGCTGCTTGGAGGAGGTGACCCGGCAGTGCTCCGGCAGCAGCAACAGGCAGTTCCGCCTGGGCTCCACTCAGGTGTCCAGCTGGGGCTGTCAGGAGTTGCTACTGCCAGCGCAGCTCCACGCGGCTCCAGTCCCATGTTGCCTTGGGAAGGAAAAGGCAAAACAAGGAGCTGCTGCTGCTGCCATTGCAAAGCACTGCCGTGGCTCTTCCTTTTTGCCTTTCCCTTCCCGAGGCAACGCAGGACTGGAGCCGCGCCGGCGGTAGCAACTCCTGATTCAGGGGGCCTCCGAGGAGAGGGGAAGGAGGAGAAGAGGGGGGGAAAGGGGGGCGGCCATTCACAAAAAATCTTGTGCTGACCCGGCTCGTCTGTCAAATTTTAAAAGTCAATGCGGCCCCCGAGCCAAAAAGTTTGCCCACCCCTGTTCTAGAAGCAGTTCACAGTGCTGATCAACCTGTTAAAACCATTCCCATTAGGGCAGGCAGGGGATTGCACTTTGCCTCATGTATTTGGCCATCAGTAATTAGTACAGTATTGCTGTTTCCAGATACCTTTTGGAGACCAGTCATGGTATGTTGCTTTGGTCAGGAACTTCCTTCATTATTATTATTATTATTATTTTTTGCATTCACATTATTAGCATATTTCAACTCCCCTGTTAAGTATCTCTATTTTCTCAATCCTTTTATGGCAATTTATGTTAAAATTTATGGCATTGTTTAAGTCTATATTTATCAACCTTGGCAACTTTGAAATATGGGAACTTCAACTCCCAGAATTCCTCACCTACCATGGATGGCTGAGGCATTCTGAGTTTTAAAGTCTCCAAACATCTGAAAGTTGTCAAAGCTGAGTTACACTGGTCTACATATTTGTCTCATAGGCAATGTTATTCCATTTGTCAAGGTTCCGCTTCATCTCATTGTTGATCTTATCCTGTTTTAAATTGCATTTGTAAGTCACCTTGAGTTCTGTAATTCAGAAGGACAATCTGTATATAACTGTTGCATATATAACATATTAGTATTCTCAACATATAAAATTTGCAACCTTGTTCGCCAGTTAATGATGAATTTGATAAAACAGCTTTGTATGCTCTTTTTCATCACAACGTCCTTGCATTTAAAAACTCATTTCATCTTGCTTTTTTCCCCTTAGGTATAGATTCCTTTGTCCTACACAGCAGGTTCTTTTTTAACTGTTGGTAAAAACTCTTTTAAGCAGCTTAAAGTTAGTGCTCATAAAACATAGTCAAAATAATGGAAATATATAGGGAACCATTACCAATAAGTGCTTTCACCTGGTTTCATTGTCTTCTGCTTTTTTCTCAGATGTGTATGCACAGCAGGTTGGACAGGACAACAGTGCAATGAAGATATAAATGAATGTGAATCTGCACCCTGCTTGAATGGAGGAATCTGCTATGAATCCATTGTCCCTGGTCAATTCCTCTGTGCTTGCCCTCCATTTTACATTGGAAAAAAATGCCAGTATCACCATAATCCATGTGATACTCCCTACAATCAATGTAGAAACAATGCTACTTGTTTGGCCCAGGTTGATGGGAAGCCATTGTGTATCTGTCAAAAAGGTGACTTATGAAAAAATACTGAATGCTTTGTACATTTTACAATAGTTCATAACAGGGTGAAACTACAGTGAAACATTAAATGTAAAATTTAAAGCAACAAGCCTATGGATGGGTAAGGAAGAACATCCATTACAACAACTGAACAACCTGAGTCATGGTGGCTCAGTGGTTAGTGTGCAGTACTGCAGACTACTTCTGCTGACTGCTAGCTGCCAGCAGTTAGGCAGTTCAAAACTCACCAGGCTCAAAGTTGACTCAGCCTTCCATCCTTCTGAGGTGGGTAAAATGAGGACCCAGATTGTCGGGGGCAATATACTGACTCTGTAAAACCACTTAGAGAGGGCTGTAAAGCACTGTGAAGCGGTATATAAGACCAAGTGCTATTGCTATTGCTATATAGGTACTATATTAGATAATAGCTTAGAACTAGAAAAGGGAATGATTTAAGATGAAAGGGGGAAACTGCAGACAGTCTACCTGGGTTTCTTTACAGGAACTGGGCAAATCATAGGCCAGTTGAAAAGCTCTCCAACAACACGAACAATTTGACTATAGAACCAGCAACCAAGGGAGGTAATAGATTTCCATTCATTGTAAAGGTTCAAACAGAATTTAGCATCAATCTATGTGGTTATTTTAATTTGGATTCCTACTCTTAAATGGCTTGACTCAATAGTCTCTGTGGTACCTTCTAACACTACAAGCAAAACTTAACAGTACTATTTATACATAAACAAGTGATCTGAGTGTCTTGTAGCTTTAATTAATTAATTGTTCTTGATAAATAAAGCAATTATTGAAATAATTCTGTAGGGGTACATTTCACATTGCCTTCAAAACTCTCAGGCACAAGATAATCAGCCAGAGCAACTATTCATTTTTCTAAGAATTGCATTACATGAAGGCTATCAGCAGATTCACTTTCTTTCTTAACACTTTACAAGTCTGGGGAAAAGATTTCTGTTTTTCAAAAGAAAGGAGATGAAAAACATTTTCAGTGCTCAAATGGGAATGCTTTATTTCTTTATTTAACTACCACGAGTAAAGTCTTGTGATTTTAAGCAATGTAGGGAAATCATGCAAAACACAGCTTCTGGAATTATTTCCAACCCCTTAATGAAAACTCTGTTCCAGATTGCATGACCAGGAGAATGAAAAATAAAACAGCCACATTATCCAAAATCTTTACACAACTGCCTTTCCCATAAGTGTGTATTGGGAGATCTTATTTTCTTCAACTGGGTCTATAAAGTGATATGATTCAAATAATTTAACAACCGGTTCACCCAGGGTCAGGTTGGCTGTCATGGGAGGGGTGGCCCATCCCCGTTCTCCTGCTTCACCACATATGCGGGATGAGCCTCAAACGATGGCCAACCTGACCCTGGGCAAACTGTTATGTACTGAGCATGGGTGCAAGGATGGAGATGAACCAGTGAAACAGTGAACTTCAACTCTTTATTTACATGTGAAAACAGCTCAGCTCAATGGCCATGATGGGCCCCTTTATATAGGCAACTCTTAACTTATTTAACCAATGAAAACACAGGGAGCGCTAGCTCCATTAACCAATGGGAGAGCTCGTTAATAGACAATCAGATTCTCCTGAACGGACCAATCTGATGTCGCTATTATCAGCCAATCAGAAGTGCAGGGCCAGAACCCTGCACTTTACTTCAAGCTCTTAATGATCTTTATTAAGCATTTATTGATTCACAACATAAACAGGTTGTTAAATTACATACGCACACACCCGCTATCAAAGTGGATCCTGGGCACTGTGCTGCAATGGAAAAACAGGCAATGGAACAGCCGGCACAAGGGAAGGAGGAGGAGCAGAGAGAAGAAAGAAGTAAAGCAGCCTTCTCCTTCCCTCACGCCGGCTGCTTCATTGCCCATTTCACCATTGCAGCGTAGCACCCAGGATACACCTTAATAGAGGGAGGGGTAATTTATCAACCAGTTCTCCTGAACCAGTGCGAACTGGATGAATCCCACCATTGAATCTAGCCATTTTCAAAGCCAATCTTTTACCAGATTCTCCTGTAATAGCCAAATCTGATAACATTTTGTTCTTAGAGCATTATCCTGAAGATAGAGGTCCCAAGCTCCCTTGAATAAGAAAGAATAAAAAGGCCTTCAGCTGAGAAATGTACTGGGATTTCTAAATCACAATCTGAGTTGCATTTTAATTCATCACCCAATGCTGATTAAGTAAACCCAGAAATTCATGTGGTTGGTGACTCTGCAGCTACAGGCAGTAGTACTTGTTTATTATTAAAAGCTGGACAGTCATATAATTGAAAATGCAACCCAAATAAGGAATATCCCGAAGTAATAAGTAATGAGAAACTGAAATTTAGTTTCTTCTAAATGTTTTGCTTGAAAAATATAAAAATATGGGGGGGAAAAATAAAATAAAAAAATAAAAAATAAAAGTCTGTTCTCTAGAGCTATATTAGATCATTCCCATGCACTGTTGATTTATAATTTGTATCTTTTGCTAGACTGATTTGCATGACCAGCAGCGGCTAGTAGTTGCATTGAAATGTGCCTATTACTTTAGTACACATGGTGGTAAATGTCATTACCATAACAATACATTAGCACTAAATGTATATTTTCAAATGCCTAATTAATAAACCAATTTACAAAAACAGTTGGCTGAAAAATAAAAAAAAAACCTATGGTTTATATATTAAATTAGTAAACTATATTCACAGCCTATGACATGAATTAGAATTTACATTATGATGTTTTCTGAAGACTGTTCCGGGCAAATATTTTAGATGCTGCAAATTGATTGCAGTTGGTTATGTTAATCTGTCATAATGTTGCTAACTGTTAAAAATGTGTTGAACAATGTTAAGTTTCAGAAGTTAAAGAAAAAACAGCTCTCATTTAATTTTATTAGATCACATTAAATCGGCTGGAAATATGGACTTGGCAGTACTTTTAGCAATTTCCAAGACTGTCAAGGGTATTTCTTTATTAAAGACTCTGGTTCTGCACTCAGGACAGAATAGATTATAATAATCATAATTCAAACAAAGTATATATCAATAAGATCAAATGGCTAACATAACCATCATGCTAAATCAAATCAAGATAAAATGGTTATAAAACCAATAAATAAAAATAAACCACTTGAACAAGTCCAGAATTACAAGTTTGTTGAAATAGAGAGGGGAGGAGAAACAAAAACCCTTGATGAGCTGTTGGGATATCAATGAATCAGAAGTTTAATTTAATTTAATTTAACTTAACTTAATTTAATTTATT
The DNA here is from genome assembly GCA_004319985.1 of Emydocephalus ijimae. NCBI lineage: Eukaryota > Metazoa > Chordata > Lepidosauria > Squamata > Elapidae > Emydocephalus > Emydocephalus ijimae. The sequence goes on along the minus strand of BHEV01065824.1, from coordinate 746 downwards.
GGAGGGGGAATGTCCCCAGAAAAAGTCTAGTTTACCAGCAATCACCATCAAAAGGCTTTGTTATATACTACGATCACTAGTATATTATAGAGCAGAGGAATTCAGACCACACTAATATAATTAGTAGTGTAAATCCGAGATTTAAAAAATTGCATTAGATTTAGAAATTGGATTAGAAAGTATATTATTCTGTAGAGCTGTGATCAGCATCAAATATTAATTCCATGAAAATAAGGCATGGACATAACAAGTGTTTTTGTTCAAAGGGAAATGTAGAGTGATGAAAAAAGAATAACATATAAACCTAACTTATTTTCTAAAGATATGGGGAATGCAGAATAAAGATATGGAGAATGTAGAGAATGTAAAGATATGGAGAATGTAGATTCTAAAGAATATATATATGTGTGTGTGTGTGTGTGTGTGTGCGTTTTCTTAAGTTTTCGCGGGTACTTACATGTTTGACATTCAANCTTCTAATATCTTCTGTCTGTTTTTTTGGCTCTTTTTGTATCTTGATTGGCTGGCAACATTGTGTTACTTTATTGGAGGCCTTTAGTGCAGCTTGGCTTCGGGTAAATGGACGGTTCTCATTGGTTAGGAAGCTAGGTTTCATCTGGGTGCCTGGTTGGGGTGTGTTTGAGCTGGAGGTATCAGGGGGGATTTATTTGTGCCCAGGTGTTTGCCTGGCTTGTGGTGTGGATATTTTTTTGTTTGTGAGTGCAGGCTTCCAAATGATTGACAGC
>BHEV01065819.1:0-23048 GCA_004319985.1 Emydocephalus ijimae | reverse complement strand
AATAGAATAGAATAGAATAGAATAGAATAGAATCTGGAATTAAGAATAGAGTAGAGTAGAGTAGAGTATAGAGTAGAGTAGGGTAGAATAAGTACAGGGGGAGGAGATGAGGGAAAGGAAGGGAATGGAAGAGAAGGGAAGAGATTCTTAGAATAATACAATTGGAAGGGACCTTGGAGGTCTTCTAGTCGAACCCCCTGCTTAAGCAGGAAACAAACCTAGGGCACCCATGCCAGAGGTGGCACGCAAAAGCCCTCTCTGCGGCCATGCACACCATCACCAGATCCTCTTCCTGGTTCCATCACACGCTGGGCCAACTTGCTCTCTTCTGGGTTCCAGCACTCCGGCACGTGCGTATGCTCCAGTTTCGGCACTCTGTCACTGCCCTATACCGTTTCAGACAAACGGTTATCCAATCTCTTCTTAAAAACTTCCAGTGTTGGAGCATCCACAACTTCTGACGGCAAGCTGTCCCATTGATGAATCGTTCTCACGGTCAGGAAATCCCTCCTTAATTCCAGGTTGCTTCTCTCCTTGATTAATTTCCATCCATTGTTTCTTCTCCTGCCTTCAGGGGCTTTTAAGTGGACCCCCTCCTCTTCTTTGTGAGGAATAGAGAGTCCGAACATCCAAACCATAAAATTACAAGCCAGAGGATGCTGGGCCTACGTATGTGCTCAGGATGCTGACGTTAATAATTGCATTGTGTCTGATCCACAGGAAAAAAAAAAACAATGGGATTTTCAGAAATGTGGAGGCACCTACCTTGGCTTTGTTGATCGTGCAATGGAGAGCATTGTTTTCCTGATCGTACAGCAAGCTGAAATCTAGCGTCCCCAGTGCAGCTGGAAAATAGGAACACAGGGTACATTGAAGGAGAATCCTTTGTTTCCTCTTAAAAGTATAAACGAGTGGTTGCCAAAAGACTTAATGATAAAATTTGTGCAAAAGCAAGATCAGGTTATGTTGCAGGAGAAAGATGGAGATTTAGCTCTGAAACGTTGACTGCCTTTGAAACTGGGGGCTCCCTTTTGCAAAGTGGTGTGCCATTGCCCTTTTCCTAGGCCTGAGAGAAAGTCACCAGTTACTTTTGGCCCAAAGTCACCAGTTACTTTTGTACCTAACGCAGCTCTGGAACTCCCAGTGTCTCAGTTTCTAGCCTGCTAACAACCCCCTGACATCAACAACATAATGGAGCAATCTATGGAGATTCTTGGTCATCCAGGTCATGGCTGTCCCCAAAGTACTTTTTAAAGAGGCAACTGGACATTTGTTTTTCTTTGAAGACGTTGTGCTTCTCATCCAAGAAGCAGCTTCTTCCACTCTGACCGGATGGTGGGGAATGGAAGGATTTATACTCCTTGCAGACAGCTGGTCATTTGCATCCTTTTCGAGGGTCATTGAGGCCACTTGGAGGTTTATCTCTAGCCTCAGGGTCACCCGAGTATTGCAAATGGGTGTGGAGCCTTCTGCAACACAATCCTTTCAGCAGTTCCAAGAAGGCTTCACACCCATTTGCACCACTCAGATGACCCTAAGGATAGAGTGGTGACCAGTCTAAGTGACCAGTCATAAATCGAGGACTATCTGTAGTTGTAGCCATTATTTTGATTTTATTTTGATTTTTTTTTTAACCTTCCTGCAGGCAACCTTGCAATTATCCCAAAAGAGAACAGAGGGGCGGCTAAATATATCATAAATCTAATGCACGGAGATGGTTTATTTATTCATTTATCTCTCTATCGGATTCTTAGCCCGATGGGAGGAGAAAGAGGCTCCAGGCGGGTCCCTAATTAAAGCAAAACAATGACACAGTAATGAGAAATGAAAAATATAAAGAGAAACACCAAAACAAACAGATAACCACTTATATCCTGGAACGGTATCTGCTGTCAGGGGTTGGACTAGGTCCCTTCCAAAACTGTTATGCTGTCAACACTCTCCAGAAAAACTGCATTTTGAGAAAGCAGACAAAATCAGGGCCAATTAAATATCTTAGGACAGGCCAGGGAGACTGTACAGGTAATCCTTGACTTACAACCATTCCTTTAGTGACTGTTCAAAGTTAAATGGCATTGAAAAAAAGTGAGTTATGATTGGTTTTTATAATGGTCACTGCAGCATCCCCATGGTCGTGGTCAAAATTCTGATGGTTGGCAACTGGCATGTACTTATGACAGTTGTGTCAACTCATAAAGTTTGTGAGGAGGAAAATGGGGGGGGGGGAATTGTGCCTCTGCCTACCAGCATCCATCAGTATTCATTTGGCTAGCGTCCTGTCAGATGCGTGAGAGAGTTGAGGGCTGTTTGGAAACGGAAAGAGTATTTACTGTGTGAGCAAGGAGACAGCAAGGAGCCTGGGCATGGCTTAGCTCAACTATTCTGTACTAAAGCTGCTTGGTGCTCTGAAACTGAAACTCCTCTCCTCTGCTTGTGTTTTGCATTTGGAAGAGATTTCTTTTCAGGTGGGGAAGGGGAGCAGAACTCCTTAGCATCAGAGCGTGTTAATAATAATAATAATAATAATAGTAGTAGTAGTAGTATAGGAAATACTAATGCTCTGATGGTCATTTCACAAAATCCTTTCTTAGTGAGCACCTAGAAGCCAAGACGAAAATACATGCCAAATTTCAAGTTTGTAGGCTTTACGGTTATGGAGATTTTTTTTTAAACAAACTTTATTAATTTTTAAAGACATACAACACATAAACACACATAAACACAAAACATAAAAGCATAAAAAACCTCTTTTCTGAAAGATGCTTAATCCTGGGTTAGAACTCTTGGTACAGACACAAATTCAAATTCATATTCATTTTGCATACCATTCCATATCTTATTAACATTTTCAATTTTCTATATAGCTTCTCCTCTCTTTTAAATTTTCTTAATTTTATTTTATTTATCTCATCTCAATTCGAATCATAATATTTATTATTCTTTGTCTGTTCTATTTCCAGCTCTCCATTTATCTTAAAGAAAACTTCTCCTGTACACTAATTGGAGCATGATGCCTTCCGGTCTGCAAGGTTTCGGCAGCTGTAGGGATTCGCGATATTGCGCGATCCCTGTTGCGTTCGCTGCCAAGATTCTCCCGATCTGTTTGGATCTGGGGGATATAGCTGCCCCGTAGAGGCAGCTGAAGACAGGGGGGATCCGGATAGGGGTTTGGGGGTGTTGCAGACCCCCTCCCCAGCCGGCAAAACCCGCTTTTCCCAAGGCAGAGGAGCGGCGGTCAGTAATGGCCGCCACGAAGAAACCTGCAGCCGGACAAGAGGGTGCAGGAGGAAGGAAGCTGGAAGAGCTGTGAAAGTGGTTTTTGGACCGGGATAAAACAAGAGAAAGGAACCTGGAACTTTGAAAGTTGCTAAAAACACATTGTTTCCAGAGAGAGTTATAAGCGGCGAATGCAATCCTAAAAGGGAAAGTTTTTTTTTTCTTTTCACTCTCCTTCCTAATGTGACAGCGGATGGAATTATAAGAGAAATCGGAAAACCTGCATTGGAGTTAATTGAATGCTGAAGGGATAAGGATTTCTGAACATTTTGGGAAAAAAAAAAGAATTTTTTTTTGGCTGTGAGTGGGAAGGGAGAGGAAAAAAAATTGGAGCAAAAATTGAAAATAAGGAGAAGATTGCCTAAAATTCTAATGAGTTATTAAACACCAATAAGGCTTCTAAAAGATATACTTTAAAGGGAACTTTGTGACTAAACTTTAACCCCAGAAAGAGAAAGTGAAGAAGGAGAAAGTTTTTAAAAGAAACAGCTTGTTTGGATTGTTTGCTGATTTTGGAACTTCTGAGAACTATTTCTGATTAAAAGCACTTGGGTGGTTGTTTGGAAAAACTTTTTCTCTACACAATGGCATCACTTGTGGATGGATTGAAACTTGTATATCAAAAATATGAAAAAGAAAAGCAAGAAGGGAAGGACGTTTTTGGCACTCTTTTTCAATTTTTAGAAATGGCGGTTTGCACTTATGTAAAGCTGAATGAGCAATAGGATGACTGGGACAAAGAAGAAGCCATTTTTGATGAACAAGTGACTTTGGTCGGGGAAGGAAAGGAGGAAGGAAGAGACAAAGGAAAAGAAGACTTTAAGACTTGGAAAAATAACCAAAAAAGAGAAGAATAAAGTGAAAAGGAGATATTATGTTAGAAAATAACAGAAAGGAGGAAAGCAGAAGAAAAGGGAGGTGGAGAGACAAAGGGTTAAAGAGGACAAGGAGAAGAATAAGCAAGGGAGAAAGGAAGGGACGAGAAGCCTTAATAGTGGGGAGCAAGATGCAAAGAAACAAAAGCTTTTTAGAGATAATGGATAAATTTTATTGAAAAAGGGATTCTAGAAAGGTACATAAGATTGTATTTTTATATTTGTATTTAGAAATAACCTTAGAAAATTGGAAATAATATGCAATTTTAAATGTGATAAAATATTTAGTATAATTTAGCGAATTTTTTGTTAAGAAAAGGGGAGCACTCCAATGAAACAATGATTTAAGATATGTGATGTGGGGGGGGGAAATAACTTTGGAAAGCATAAGTGTTCACATAAAGGCATGATATTTAATTGAAATGGGTAAAATACTTATTGTTAATATTAATGATTAGATTATGTTATCCTAGTGAATTTTTTCTGAAATGAGAGATTTGAAGTAGGAGAGGGGGAACATTTTAATGAAATAATGATTTACAACATGTGATGTGGGGGGAGAAATAACTGTGGAAAATAGGTGCTTCCATAAAAGTATGTGATTTAACTGAAAAGTAATGTGCTAAATGTTTAAGATATAGATGAATATTAATATTAATGAATAGATTTGTATTGGTATTGATAATACTGTATAATTTTAGAATGTACCAGACAGAATCCCAATGTAAGTTATGTATTCTATATTAAGTATTATAAATATAGGGGGAAGAGATTACAGTTCTGGAGATTTTGTGATGATGGCAGATGAGATTCTGCCGATATGTTGCTACAATTTTAAAAGCACAATTATAATGACGTGGGAAAATACCCAAACAAAGTTGAATACCATATATATGTATGTTATTCAGCTTTGTTCAGGTATTTTCCCACGTCATAATAGTGGTGCTTTTAAAGTTGTAGCAACATTTCAGCAGAATCTCATCTGCCATCATCAGGCTTCTGTATAGTGTTCGTCTGTGAGTCAGACTTTCACAGCTGTTTGAGTTTTAAATCTGGGGCTAGCCTACTGCTGTGCCAGGATGGCATTTAACGAACAGAATACAGAAGCCTGATGATGGCAGATGAGATTCTGTTGAAACGTTGCTACAACTTTCAATTCAACCTTTTTTAAAAAAATAATAATAACAATAACCAAGTTGTTGTTTTAAAGAAATCCAGCAAACAACTATCGGAGCCTCCAGAAAAAACAGGCCATCGTTTTATCAAGTCCAGTTCTGGCAGGGCCCAATTGCAGGCAGACATACACCTGCCCCACCCCACCTGCTGCAATTCCCCCTGGCCCATCCTCTCCTTAAAACAGACCAGATTGCCCTTGATTGACTTCGCTGGGGTTAATTTTGCCCAAAGTAGTTAAGCCATAGCACGAGGGCTGGCTCGGAGCAGTGATGGATGGACGGCTGTGAGTTCCCAGCCCTGATTCTGGAGTCATCTTGGACCTTCCAGCTTTTCTCTGGATCAGAAGAGAGCGGAATTACTGACCTCCGCTTGCAAAATCAGAAGAGAGAGAGAGAGAGAGGAAGGGAGGGAGGGAGAGAGAGAGAGAACGAATTTAAATTGCCTGAGAATTTCATGTCACGTAATCTGGGCTGGGGTTGTTGTTATTTTTAGGCCAAGAAACGAGGTGAAATGGAGGGTTGAAATTATTTCAAAGGAACCAGAAATTTGTTATATGAGTTTTGTCATGTTTTATGACTTTCCTCACTGCATCGCTGCCATTCTTGAATTAGTAACACGGTCGTTAAGTGAACCTAATTTCCTCATTGGCTTTGCTTGTCAGAAGGTCGCAAAATGGCGTTCTGGTGTGGACTGCCAGACGCCAGCACCTCCAGCAGCAGAATGGGAGGAGGAGGAGGAGGAGGAGGAGGAGGAGGAGGCATGGGAGTCAGGGTCAGCAACCAGGCAACCTGAGAGCTCTGAGGGGGAAGAGGAAGTAGAGCTGGCAGAAAGAAATGGAAGTGGAGCCTGGGCTGTCTGTCAGCCCTCAGATGGAGAGTCAACAGCCCCCCAAGTCTGGAGGTGGCTGATGAGGAAGAGGTGGAACAGCTGGGTTCAGTGCCCAATGCATGGATGCGCAGAAGGCAGAGGAGAGGAGAGCAGTGGAAATCTATGGGCCGGTCCTTGGGACGGAAGAGCCACCGCTGTTAGCGAAGCCCCCACCCTAGCTCTGGGGATAAAAGGCAGGGGGCGGAGATGAATAGATGTGACAGATAACTATTCATCTCCCTGCCGGATGGACTTGTTAGCCTGCGGTGGGAGAAAAACATTTTTGGCGGGGCTATTGGCGCTCCTAATAAAGGAATCTTTGAGTTAACTTCAGAAGATTTGTCGTGTTTGGGGAGGTGGGTCAGAACAGGATCATATAACTTGTGGACACTGCAACCATCATAAATTTCTTCTGCAGCTGGCAAGGCTTTCCTGAAGGCCTCTGGAGCTGATAACAAAGCTCTGGATCGATCCAGAGCTCTGTTATCGGCTCCAGAGGCCTTCAGGAAAGCCTTGCCGGCCTAGAATAAGTTCCTGAAGGCCTCTGACCACAAAAAGGAGGCTGGGGGCAACGCACGCAAGTGAGGTTAGCAATGGATGACAATCTCCTGAAAATAAAACCTGGTGTCTTTTTTGGTGGCAAAAACATATATATAAGACAGGGTCTTATTTTTGGGGAACCATGGGCATATATTGTTTTTGCTTTTATTTATTCTGTTTTGATAGCCACTGGTCTCAACCAGGGACTCTAGGAAGCCACACAAACATCTATTACATATTTATGAAAAAAGCTTACATTTCATATCTTGGGGAAAATAGCTTGAAGGAACGACTGGCAAAATTGGAAACGAAACTGTTTGTGGAAATGGGGGCCGCAGGGCAGAGATGTTGAAGAGTGAACATCGGAACACAATTTGCGATTTTGATGAGCCGCGAAAAAGGAAAAAGGAAAAAAATCGACCGTCGGTTCCTTGACTTAATAGAAGAGAATCTCTCTGCTTGGCTGACTTTCCCCAATACAGGCTGAATAGAAAAAGAAACAAATTTTTCCCCCATTTAACCCAGGGAAATTCAAGCTGTAAAAGAGACTGGGGAAACGGCAAATAAATTGGAATTTCAGCAGCGGTATTCGAAATATCAAAAATGGCACTGCAGCTCTGTTCACACGCATAAACATTGTGGCCCACCAGCAGCCAGCAGAGCTGGCAGCAGGCTCAGTGAGGAGGTTGGAGAGGAACCTGGGCCAGTCCTGGAGTCTGAGGAAGGCTCTGTCGAGGGCTCTGCATCAGAGGCAGAGATGGGGCCGGGGCCATTTGACAGTTACCAGCTGCCTTGGGAGTCAGAGATCAGTGAGGCAGAAGAACAGCTGGAGCCTGTTCCCAGAGTGTGCATGCACAGAGCCGCCAGGAGAAAGGAACAGTTAAGGAACAAAGGTCAACTCGGGAGTAAAGGCACAGGTGGATGGTGAAGGGACTCTCCCATAGGTAATAAAGAGGGGTGAAAGGGGAGGGGTGTTTGCAGGAGACAATTAGTTCAATTCATTAGAGTGAAGATCGGTTCCTGACTTCTTGCCAACTATTGTCTGCTACAGAGTGGCGTTTGGAAGATATCGGTCTGGCAACTCTCCAAGCCTGATAAATTGCAACGAAATTTCATTTTAACTTATGCCAATTAGGGTACAAAGGGACAATTAAATCTATCTATCTATCTATCTATCTATCTATCTATCCATCCATCCATCCCTATCTATCTATCTATCTATCTATCTATCTATCTATCCATCCATCCACCCATCCGCCCACTCACCCATCCATCCATGCATCCATGCATCCATCCATTCCTATCTGACTGTTTGTGTGTTATCTATCTATCTATCTATCTATCTATCCATCCATCCTTATCTGTCCGTCTGTTATCTATCCATCCATCCATCCCTAACTGTCTGTCTGTCTGTTATCTATCTATCTATCTATCTATCTATCTATCTATCTATCTATCTATCTATCTATCTATCCATCCATCCATCCATCCATCCCTATCTGTCTGTCTGTCTGTTATCTATCTATCTGCCAATCTACCTATCTATCTACCTTTCTATCTATCATCTATCTATCTATCTATCTATCTATCTATCTATCCATCCATCCATCCCTATCTATCTATCTATCTATCTATCTATCTATCTATCCATCCATCCACCCATCCGCCCACTCACCCATCCATCCATGCATCCATGCATCCATCCATTCCTATCTGACTGTTTGTGTGTTATCTATCTATCTATCTATCTATCTATCCATCCATCCTTATCTGTCCGTCTGTTATCTATCCATCCATCCATCCCTAACTGTCTGTCTGTCTGTTATCGATCTATCTATCTATCTATCTATCTATCTATCTATCTATCTATCTATCTATCTAGTTTAGATTGTTAGTTATTTTTTGTCATGTTTATGCAGTATATAATGATTGTGATTTGATAGATGTATGCAATAAAATTTCATTTTAATGTATGCCAATTAGGGTACATTCAAAATGACAATAAAGTTATTCCAAGTTCTACATCTAAGTCTAAATGAAAAATGTACCGAAAGATATTCTCCTCTTTGAATAAAACCATCAATGTAACCGTTTTTACTATATCCTCCTTGATGTGTTGATAATATGTATTTTTAGTTGCATACCTAATCAGGTTTAGCAATCACCACCATTTATATTAACAAGGCTCACTATGCAGGTAGTCCCCAACTTATGACTCCAGGATCTCATGATCCCCTTTTGCGACCTTTTGACAAGCAAAGTCAATGAGGAAGCCCGATTCACTTAACGACCATGTGAGTAACTGAAAAACTGCAGTGATTCATTTAACAACCCTGGCAAGAAAGGCCGTAAAAATGGGGCAAAACTCACTTCACCAATTTTTCACTCAGCCACATACATGTTGGGCTCCACTGTGGTCGTATGTCGAGGACTCCCTTTATTCTTTCCATTGCTTTGACCTTACAGGGGCAAAATATTCTTTTTTGCTCATCTGTTTTAAAACGCTCATACTTTTCTTTAAAATATTAACAGCAGCTAGAATGGTATTTGCTCAAAATTGGGAAAGCGAAGAAATTCGTACTGATGAAAATGTGATCAGAAAAATATTAGAATGTGCAGAAATGAATAGATGAACACTTGCAATTAAAGAGAAGGAGCAAACCGAATATTATAAGATATGGGAACTATTTTATCGATGGCTAGAGAAAAAATATGAAAGCTAGAAAACATTTGCTAGACCAATACTCAAATACAGCTCATCAGTCTGGAACCCACATTACGTATCTGATATTAACACAGTTGAGAAAGTCCAGAAATATTTCACAAGAAGAGTTTTCCACTCCTCTACTCGTTGCAGAATACCTTATGCCACCAGACTTGAAATTCTAGACCTAGAAAACCTAGAACTATGCCGTCTTCGGTCCAATCTAAGTATAGTACATAAAATCATACATTGCAATGTCCTACCTGTCAATGAATACTTCAGCTTCAACCATAACAACACAAGAGCACACAATAGAGGCAAACTCAAGGTTAATCGCACCAAACTTGATTGCAGGAAATAGGACTTCAGCAACAGAGTGGTCCGTGTCTTGAATACTCTATCTGACTCTGTGGTTTCTTCCCCAAACCCCAAAAACTTTAACCTTAGACTGTCTACTATTAACCTCACCCCTTTCCTAAGAGGTCTGTTGGGGGCGTGCATAAGCGCACCAACGTGCCTACTGTCCCTGTCCTATTTCTTTTTATTTTTCTTATATGTATCCATTTCATGTATTCATAACTATGTTTATACTTATACCTGTTATCTTATAATCGCTTGACAAAATAAATCAATCAAATAAATAAATAGAAATCTATATACAGAAAAGCGAAAGACCACTCATTCATCATCACAAAATCTCGTCAAGCCTACAAACTTGAAGTTTGGCACCTATGTTCTTCTTGGCTTCTAGGTGCTCGCTAAGAAAGGATTTTTCCAAATGACCATCAGAGCATTTAGAGTATTTCCTATATTATTGTTAAAAGGCTCTGATGCTAAGGAGTTCTACTCCCCCTCCCCAACTGAAAAGAAATCTCTTCTAAATGCAAAACACAAGCAGAGGAGTTTCACTTTCACTTTCACAGCAGCAACCAGCTTTAGTACAGAACAGTTGAGCTAAGCCATGGCCAGGCTGCTTGATGTCTCCTTCTTGCTCACCTAGTAAATACTGTTTCAGGTTCCAAACAGCCTTCAACTCTCTCACACACTGACAGGACGATGCTGGATGCTGGTAGGCAGAGTTAGAATCCCCCCCTCTTATTTTGCTCCCCAAAAACTAAGCCTGATCACATAGTTTCGTAGCAGAGCACAAGTATCCAGCTAGTAGGTAATAGATTAGTGAAATATAGAAAAGAGGTTTATAGAATTAAACATGCTAAGAAGAGGAGTGTTATGGTAATAGAGATATTATGTATATTAATAAGATAAGAATAGAGAATTAATATCAGAGTAATGAACACTGATGTACATTTTAACTGTTATTGCACAAGATATTTGTACCCAGACGGCACACCGATAAATGGAAGATGGACTGTATGTACCTTAAATAAAATTTTAAAAATTTACAAAAAAAAAAAGCATGCAAGGCAGTGTGAAAAATCAATTTTTTTTCAGTGCCGTTGCAACTTCAAAACGTCACTAAGTGGACGGCCGTAAGTCAAGGACAACCTGCATAGCTGCAATATGCAGGAAATCTCACCCCAAGCAAAGCTGGCTGGCCTCCTGCCGCAGGCGCTTAGCACAAACTGCCGTCCCTTTGCAATCTCGCACCCTCCTCCACGAATCTTCTGTGCTTCACTCTTCACATTAATTCTCCCATCAGCCTTTTAATTAAAAACCCCGAGATTCAAAAATAAACCCCGGCCATGTGTGTGTGTGTGTGTGTTTTAAAGAAATAAAAATGAAATAAACAAATCTGCTCCTCCAGATGCCTCAGTTCCAGAACGGAACCTGGACACCATTTATTATTAATGTTTTTTTCTTTCTTTTTAATTTATTAGTGGGTGTGGGTGGAAAATAATAAAAGTGGAAGAAAGGCCACTTGGTCGTACCAATTGCCTCCCAGGTAGGTTCTTATCTGCGTTTTTTGCAGCTGCAATGAAGAGAGATTCTCAGAAATGTGGAATTTGTTTATAAAGTCTGAGCTGCGGCCATCGTTCTCCTCCTCCTGCCTCCAGCAGATACCACTCCCTTCTAGCACTGATGATGTTACCCAGTTGGGTCATGAAATGTCTGCAAGAAAACCACCAAACTCAGAAAGTACCAAGGACCCCACAGTTGTCATCCTTCTCCTCCTCTGCTTCCTCTTCCTCCTCTTCCTCCTCCTCGTCCTCCTCCCCCCTTCCACCCTCTTCTAGGACTGATGATGTTACCTAGTTGGCTCATGAAATGCCTGCAAGAAACCACATTCCTCCTCCTCTTCTCTTTCCTCTTCCTCCTCCTCCGCTCCCTTCTCCTCTTCCTCCTCCTCCTCCCCCTTCCTCCTCTCTGCAACCCTGCCACTCTCTTCTAGCCCTGATGATGTTACCTACTTGGGTCATCAAATGTCTACAAGAAACCACCAAACTCAGAGAGCACCAAGGACCCCACATTTTTCCTCTTCCACTTTTTCCTCCTCTCCACAAACCCCTCAAACAGATCAAACAGACAATCAGAGTTGGAAGGGACCTTGTAGGTCATCTAGTCCACCCCCCTCCGGGAGACCCTACACCATTTCTGACAAATGACAGTCCAATCTCTTCTTGAAAGTCTCAGGTGATGAAACTCCCACAACTTCTGAAGGCAACTTCTGTTCTATCGGTTGATTGTTCTCACTGTCAGAAAGTTTCTCCTTATTTCCAGATTGAATCTCTCTCCTTGTTCAGTTTCCATCCATTGTTCCTTGTCTGGTCTTCAGGTGCTTTAGAAAATAGCTTGACCCCTTCCTCCTGCCTGTGGCAGCCCCTCAAATATTGGAAGACCGCTATCATGTCTCCCCTGGTCCTTCTCTTTACTAGACTAGCCAAGCCCAGTTCCTGCAACTGTTCATCGTATGTTTTAGCCTCCAGTCCCCTCATCATCCTGGTTGCCCTCTCCCTTACTGAACTGATAGTGTTACCTAGTTGGGTAATGGAATGTCTGCAAGAAAACCACCAAATTCAGGACCCCACAAATTCAACTCTACACATATTCCAAAGAGCTGCAACTATTCTCTTCTATCAGTATATGTACTCATGCACACAGACGCCTCTCTCAATCAAGCCATCACCTCCAAATCCTCTTTATCCATGGAAAAAACTGGGCAGAGCTGGTCTGAAACATCAAATGGAAAAGTTGGAATTCCAATCCATTTGGAGATCATTGCCTAATTGCAAAGAAAATTTGCATTGCTTTTTTTTTAAATTCCAGCTTTATTGGCCAGGTCTGTGAGTAAAAGACAGTGAGGACTAGAAGCATGGAAAATCCTATTTTGTAATGCGTTCTGCAATGGGAGTTGAGTAACACCCAGGCCAGGTTAATCCTGCCTGAATGCACTCAGAGCAGGATTTCCCAACTTTTGGCAACTTTAAGATGGGTGGACTTCCACTCCCAGAATCCCTCAGCCAGCCTGCTTTAAGTTGGGGGGACTTCCACTCCCAGAATTCCTCAGCCAGCATATTTTAAGATGGGGGGACTTCCACTCCCACAATTCCCCAGCCAACCTACTGACTGGAGAATTCTGGGAGTTGAAATCCCCCCATCTTAAAGCTGCAGAAGCTGTTAAACATGAATTTAATTTTACTAGATCTCATTGTTAGAATGCAAAGAGATTCTTAATGAATGCATTCGGTATCAAAGGTTTGGGCTAAATAAATACTATTTTTTTCTTTTTCTGCCTTTGTCTTTGTTTGATCCTTTTGGTAGGAATATTTCTGCCCTCGCCAGCACACTTCAATGCAAATGTAAATACACAAACACACACACACACACACCGTCAGCCGTTTCTCCTCAAAACAAAAAACCTTGAAACTTCTAACAATGCAAGAGGGACTCTTTAATGATTCCTCATGCCAGAGGCAGTGTTTTTAATTATAACCACAATTATCTGTTTGATTTACATTTCTCTGTTATTGCCTTGTTTCTCCATGCATCGGTGGGATATTTTTCTTTTTTTGAATTTTGAGACGCACCGATAAAAAAAAAAAAAATTTTTTTTTTTCCAGCCTGGTTCTGAAACCATCTTGCCCACTTTGTTGTATTTCTTTATTTAGTCAATTTGTATAGCGTCTTGCCAACAGCGACTCCGCGCTGTGGAAACTATTAAAAAAGAAAGCACAATGCAACCAGAGGAAGACCCCCCCCAAAAGAAGAGAAGTTGTGTAGTTCAGAATTGGACAACCTGTACTGTGTATTCTTGACCTTTGTGGAAACTGGGCATGTGGTACAGTGCCAGGGGTAGACTGCTCCCGGTTCACCCTGGTTTGACCGATCTGGTAGTTAATTTTATGTCTGGTTCAGAGAAACGGCAAAACCCACCCCACACTGGCCCTCCCAGGAATCCCCATACAGCCCATTTTGGATCCCAGTCAAGTACAGGGCCCACGCGGAAGTTCGGGGAGGATAAAAGAAACGGACCTCCTGGAGGCTCTGAAGGCCGCAAATGGGCCCGTTTCCAGCCGCCAGAGAGCCTCCAGAGCCCGGGGAGGCCATTTTCGCTCTCCTGGAGGCTCGAGGAAAGCGTCGGAGCCTGGGAGGGCAAAAAACAGGCTTTCCAGAAGTTCGGAAAGGCTGGAAATGGGCCCATTTCCGGCCTCCAGAGCCTGGGGAGGCTGTTTTCACCTTCTCAGAGAATCGAGGAAAGCCTCTGGAGCCCAGGGAGGGCGAAAAACTGGCCTCCTGGAAGTTCGGGAAGGCCAGAAATGGGCCCGTTTCCAGCCTCCAGAGGGCCATTTTTGCCCTCCCGGAGGCTCAAGGAAAGCCTGCGAAGCCTGGGGAGGGTGTAAACGCCCCCCCCCCACATTATGGTACAGGAGGCCAACTAGGCCCTGCCTACCCAGTAACCGGGCAGAGAACCGGTTGCTAAATTTTTTGAAGCCCACCCTCTGGTAATGGCCCCAAAGCCTGAACACCCCTTCATTTTGCCAACATTACCCTTTCTCTAATTCCCCTTTTCTCTTGCTTAATTATAAACAATTATTTTTAAAAACACCACACCCTTTACAGTTAGTTCTCCGCTTACAGCATACTCATTTAGTGACTGTGCCAAGTTACAACGGCACTGAAAAAAAAAAAGAGACTCACGACCATTTTTCACACCTGTTGATCAAAATTCAGACGTTGGTCAACCGACTCGTATTCATGACGATGATAGCGTCCCAGGGTTGGTGGGATCCCCTTTTGCGACCTTCTGACCAGCAAAGTCAACGGGGAAGACAGATTCACTTAATGACCGCCTGACTAACTTAACTAAGGCGGCAATTCACTGAACAACTGTGGCAAGCAAAGTCGTAAAACGGGGCAAATTTCACTCAAGAAGCATTTCACTTAGCGGCAGGGATTTTGGGTTCCACTGTGGCCGTAAGTCGAGGATTACCTGCCTAATTGCTCTCAGCTGCTTCTCTGACGATTATTCCTGTTTTCATTTGCAGTGTGTGCTGCCATTTTTTTTTTTTTAACAAAAGAAAAAACTTTTGTAACTGATCTATTTTTAAGCTCTCCAGCTAATTTATTGAAATTCGTTATTCCTTTTTTTTCTGGCGGGCTGGTGAAAGGGGATTTTTCTTTCTTTCTTTCTGATTGATAAGCAGGACAGACAATAGTTTATAACGCAAAAATAGAAATAGAATAGAATAATTGTTCTCACTGTCAGAAAATTCCTCCTTATTTCCAGGTTGAATCTCTCCTTGTTCAGTTTCTATCCATTATTCCTTCTCTGGCCTTCTGGTGCTTTGGAAAATAGCTTGACACCTTCCTCCTCTCTGTGACAGCCCCTCAAATATTGGAAGGCTGCTATCATGTCACCCTCAGTCCTTCTCTTCACAAGGCATTCAAAAATGAGAGAGAGAGACAGAAACAAATAGACGATAGACAGATAGATAGATAGATAGATAGATAGATAGATAGATAGATAGATAGATAGATAGATAGATAGATAGATAGACAGACAGACAGACAGACAGACAGACAAAGATAGGACTTGATATAAATGGAACCAGACTAGAGAGATACAGAGAGAGATGATAGATGGACTGGATAGACATAGATAATAAGATACACACAAAAGATAGACAGACAGACAGACAGATGGGTGGGCGGACAGACAGACAGATAGAGAGAGAGATAAATGGATGGA
This sequence comes from Emydocephalus ijimae, assembly GCA_004319985.1. NCBI lineage: Eukaryota > Metazoa > Chordata > Lepidosauria > Squamata > Elapidae > Emydocephalus > Emydocephalus ijimae. Next base: position 7,462 of record BHEV01065819.1, on the reverse strand, counting down.
TAGATAGATAGATAGATAGATAGATAGATAGATAGATAGATAGATAGATAGATAGATAGATAGACAGACAGACAGACAGACAGACAGACAGACAGACAGACAGACAGACAGACAGACAAAGATCGGAATAGATATAGGTGGAACTAGACTAGAAAGATACAGAGAGAGATAGATGGATTGGATAGATAGACATAGATAATAAGACACAAAAGATAGATAGATAATAAGACACAAAAGATAGATAGACAGACAGATAGACAGATGGACAGACAGACAGACAGACAGACAGAGGGATAAATGGATGGATGGATAGATAGATAGACAGATAGATAGACGAAAGACAGACTCACAAATGCCACTCTGGCCAGCAAGCCAAAAAGTATTAAACAACTTTTAAAAACCATTAAATATAAATATAAGGACTGTCTCTTCTTTTTACACCGCTGGCAAAGATTACGGCTCTTTCCAACAAACATTGGTTAAGCTTCCATCCTTAACCTGCTTTCAAGGACGTGTGTTTTCCTCACCACCTTTTAAAACATCGTTCAAAAATGTTTTTAAAAAAAAAAAAAAAACAAGAAAAAGATTGCATGAGTGATTTTTTAAAATTTAATTTAATTTTTTTTTTGTCCCTTGCAAAACCACCTGTTGTGGGCTACGGATTTTTGGAGAAAAGAAACAGCAAAGACTTAAGGCTATGGTCTGAATTAGAAACAAGTAAGAGGATTTCCCTGGATCTCAAAAACAGCCGCTCATCTCATCTACGGGTCTTATCTGCAGCCACCACTGAAAAGATGACAAGCCGAATTTGAAGAGCCTTGCCAAATCTCTTTAAGGCCAGCATTCTCACCAAGGCACCCTGCTTTCAAACGTGCCCATTTTGGCACTGTGTTCGAGGCTGCCAAAAAAAAAGCCAACGCAGTTCTAGGCTGCATTAACAGAAGGGTGGAATCAAGATCACGTGAAGCGTTAATACCACTTTATAAGGCCACACTTGGAATACTGTGCCCAATTTTGCTTGTCACGATCTAAAAAAGATGTTGAGACTCTGGAAAGAGTGCAAAGAAGAGCCACAAAGAGGATTAGGGGACTGGAGGCTAAAACCAGAAACCAGATTCACTTAACAATCGTCTTCCTAACTTAACAACTGCAGTGATTCACCGAAACACCTGTGGCAAGAAAGGTCGTAAGATGAGGCACAACTCGGTTCACAAATGTCTCGCCTTAGCAACAGAAATGTTGGGCTCCATTGTGGTTGTAAATCAAGGACTGCCTATATTTATTTTTCGACCTTTTTGGCAACAGCCTGCAACAGACTTTTTGCTTCTCATCCAAGAAGCTTCCTCAAGCTTTGACGGGATGGTGGGGAAGGGAAGAATTTATATTCCTTGCAGGCAGCTGTTCATTTGCACCCTTTGAGAGGGTTGTTGAGTCCACTTGGAGCTTTGTCTCTGCCGTCAGCATCATCTGAGTAGTGCAAATGGGTGTAAAGCCTTCTATGACACACTCCTTTCAGCAGTTCCAAGAAGGCTCCCACACCCTGAGGATGTAGATAACCTCCAAGTGGCCTCGACAACTCTATAAAAGGATGCAAATGACCAGCTTGCCTGGAAGGAATATAAATCCTTCCATTCCTCACCATCCAGTCAGAGCTGAAGAAGCTGCTTCTTGGATGAGAAGCAAAAAGTCTTCAAAGAAAAACCAGAAAATCCAGTTGCCTCTTCAAAAGAAAAAGACAATCAGATCAAATCTTTATTGAGCTCATAGATCAGCGTATTGGATCTGGGGAATAAGATTTGGGGGATTTGATGCTCTTCCTGGGCGATCTCATATCCAATTTTTATTTTATTTTTTTGCCTCTGTTCTAGCTAGGTGATGGTTTCATGAGAAACGAAGTATTTCTCGATGTGGAATTTATAAAGGGAATTTATATTTCCCCCCCAGCTCACCCATCCCTTTATGTCTCCCGCAATTAGCCTGTTTGCTTTGCCTAGTAAAAGACGGCCTCTGCAAATTTGGGTCCGACTGCCTTTTTTAAAAAAAGATTTAATTGCAACCCAGCCTCAGAACAGAGGATTCTGGAGGAATGAAAAAAGAATGTGGCTTGAATGACATTTAAAAACAAAATTCTAAAGATGAAAAGATGCTGCAAGAAGTTCCCAGCTGAGGAAAGGAAAAAAAAAAAAAGGTTGCAGGATTTGGGTTTGGCTAGTCTAGAGAAGAAAAGGACTAGGGAGGGATATGATAGAAGCACTTCAATATTTGAGGGGCTGCCCCAAAGAAGAGGCAGCCCACTTACTCTCCAAAGCCCCTGAAGGCAGGACAAGAGGCAATGGATGGAAACTCATCAAGGGGAGAAACAACCTAGAACTAAGGAATTTCCTGACAGTGAGAACAATTAACCAGTGGAACAACTTGCCACCAGAAGTCATGTGTGCTTCATCACTGGAGGTTCTTAAGAAGAGATTGGACAGTCACTTGTCTGAAATAGTATAGGGGCTCCTTCTTGTACAGGAGGTTGGACTAGAAGACCTCCAATGTCCCTTCCAGCTCTATTCTATTTTGTTCTGTTCTGTTCTAATTTCTATTCTATTCTAAAAATTCTATTCTATTCTATTCTATTCTATTCTATTCTATTCTATTCTATTCTATTCTATTCTATTCCTATTCCTATTCCTATTCCTATTCCTATTCTCATTTCCAGCTCTGCAAAATCTCTCCACGTGCCGATCGGAGGCTCTTTTGTTGTTCAGCTGAAATTGTTCCCACTGGAGTCCTGCCAGTGTGAAAAAGGATCAATAGACAAGCTGATAGCCAGGGGAAAAAAAGAAGTTGTCAAAAATTCCAGGGTAGCTGATGCAGAGAAACTCCTAACGGTGCACCCTGCTGTTGCCTGGCAGGTTAAAAGTTGATTTTTCACACTCTTTATCACACACACAAAAAAAACCCTCAGATTTCCAACTGCGCCGATCACACTTAGCTAACTGGCTGCAATCTTGCCCTACGTATACCTGAGTGGGGGAGCAGGAAATTGGGGGGGTGTGTGCATTCTGGCCCAGGAGGATGGGAATTGTAGTTCGCATCTCTGAAAAGGCATCGGGGGAAATCAGTTTGGGAGGTACAGGTATGTCCTCGGCCACAATTCAAGCCCAACGTCTATGTTGCTAAACGAGATGTTGGTCTCGTAAAATGCTTTGCCCCATTTTGCGATGCTTTCTTGCCACCGTCGTTAAGTGAATCACTGCAGTTGTTCGATGAGTAACGTGTCAGGATTCCGGCAGTGACACCCCCCCCCAATTAAATCACGAGTCTCCAGCCAAACGTCCAAAAGGATTTATTGGGAGTTAACATGTCCGGCATTGCCTGGGTGTAGCCGACGCTGAGACACATCATTCATTGTCACCCTTGACCCTGGTTTTCCCCCACCCCATCCCCTAAGTCCGTGTTGGCGAACCTATGGCACATGTGTCAATAGTGGCACGCAGAGCCACTTCTGCCGGGCATGCGAGAGGTCACCCAGAAGAGCCCCACTGTGTATGCGTGTGTGTACCACCGCCTGACAGCTGATAGTTGGGTATTTGGCGAGCATGCACAGAGTGAGGAGATGCGCACGCATGCGGAAGGGGTCAGTCATGCCCCTGGTGGAGACTGACTCTGAGGAAGAGGAGGAACAGCCAACAGGGAGTGGGATTGTGGCTCCAGAGGTTGGGGAGGAGGCTGGGGAAGGGCAGAGGCCGGCTGGGCAGTCAGAGGAGGACCCAGGCCCATCCCCTCCACATCCTAGGTCATGCAGGGAGGAGAGGATAAAGGTAAAATGTGGTCTACTTGGGAGGAAAGGGCCTTGATCCTCTTCCTGGGTTGCAGGTGTGAGATTTGTATGAGAGTTTGGACCTGCGTGCTAACAGATGCTGGAGACAAATTAATGTTTTATTCCTAAAGAAGGTTTATCTTGGTTGGCGTTCTTCCAACGGTCTGTCCCTGGTAATCTCCCTGGAGTTGGCAATTATCTATCCTGGCCTGTCAAGGAACTTTATTCAGTGCGGTTTGTTTTTTGCTTCATTATCAGCTCTTTGGACGGGAACTGTGTTTCTTGCCTTTGAAATGTTATTTTGAAAATAGTTTATTCCTCCACTGTGAACAATTAAACAGGGAAGCCAAGTTGAAGGCATGAAAGGACTTTTAGTTACGTTTTGGTTTTCGTTCTATTTCTCAGATACTCTGGGTCATCACATGGTCATGCAAACATGCGCAGGGGTGTGGTAGGGTGACCAGCACGCATTGCCTTCTGGGTGCTGGCATGGAAGCATGTGCATATAAGCGTGCACACAATTTTCAGCACATGAGCCGAAAAAGATTAAACCACCACTCCCCTGGGTGTATTGTAATTCATATTCTTCAATGGGACATCTCCATAGCCCAGAGTCATCCATCATGCTCTCCAGGTAGAATTTTGCCACAGCAGAAACTTCAGTCACCTAGTTACTATCTTTGAAAAACTATTTATGGAATGCACTTTCGGTTTGCAAGCCGCCGCACTGCTCCCCCCTCCCTTTCTGTTGGCAACTCTAAAAAAAGACCATAGAAATAGTTTATGAGTTGACCTAACGTGGTTAGTTAAGCCAATCTGGCTTCCCCATGGATTTTGCTTGTCAGAAGGTCGCAAAAGGAGATTATCACGTGACCCCTGGATATTGCACTCATCATAAATCTGAACCTGTTGCCAACTGTCTGAATTTTGACCCCAGAATGGTGGGAAATCCTGCAATGGTCGTAAGTCTGAAAAACGCTCGTAAGTCATTCTTTTTCAGTGAGGTTGTAACTTTGAACGGTCGCTAAACGGATTGTCATAAGTTGAGGACTGCCTGGTGTTGTTTTTTTTTAAGAGCCAAGGATGTTGATGTGATCCAAAGTTTCTGTAGCAGCCGGGATCACAATCTTGGGAGGCTATAAAAAAAGGGGGGGGATCTGGAGGTCAGATTTGGACTGCAATTGAGGCAGAATCAAAGACTAGACGGCGCCTTAAAGATCATCTAGTCCAGCCTAGAAGGAATCCATTTGCTACAGTGCCCACTATATTTAGGAGCGAGTTAACAGTTGCTCACAAGGCGAGGACAGCGATGGATTTGAAGAAAACTTGCATCCCTTATCCCAAACTTTGAAGAACCGCAGCCTCTTAGAGGTATCAATCAATGTTTTTCAACCTGGGTAAGTTTAAGATGTATGGACTTCAGTTCCCAGAATTCCCCAGCCAGCAATTTAATGCTAGCTGGGGAATTCTGGGAGTTGAAATCCACACCTCTTAAAGTTACCAAAGTTGCACAGGCTGAAAAACACTGACATAAATGAATTTGTGCAACCTCCCTGCTACGAATAAAATTATTTCATTGGAGTTGTAGTTGGGCAAGAAATAAATACAGTAATTGCTTTTAATCCGAACCTCTACCTCTTTGTATAAGGCACCCCTGCAGGGAATCAAACCCCTAGATTGAAACATTTTAGCTATACAAGAAATTCTTAACCATTATAAATTCTCCAAACCACCTGAGACTCCACTAGCCTTGTACCAAAGGGTTTCTGGCTGGGAAGATTTGGCCTCAAAATGTCAACATCTCTCTATTTTTTAAAATATATAATTTTTAGTTGAAGGTTTTTTCTTTTTCTTTACAAGGTTTAAGGCTACAAAAGAAAAGAAAGAGAAAAGAGAAAAAAAAATCAGAGAAGATAGATTCTTGTGTATCTATATGTACTCTCTCTCTCTGTGTGTATTGGTTGTTTTAATTGTTCTTTAACTTTGTGTATTTTATATTTTTTATCATTTAAAATTATAGTTTGTATTCCACCCACCTTATGCTGTTCCATGTTCTGACCATCATAAATATTTTTTTTACTTTTTTGCTTTTTATTAATTTATGATATGATCATGACATACAAAAAGAATACAAGAGCAAATTTTAGGGAAATTAGAAAAGGAAAAAGGGAAGTGAATAGTGGGCGAAAGCAAGGGGGGGGAGAATTCTGACTCCTTTGGTGCAGTAAATAATCTACCCTCCATTTTTTACTTTTTCATAATATCAGAAACGAGCCATTTCTATAACAACAAATCTGTCTAATCAGTAAAACCCAAAATAAAGATTTCATAAAGAAATCCATCATAAATATTTGATGTGAGAAAAGAAAGTAAAGAAAGGGGGGAGGGAGGAAAGAGAAGGGAGGAAGAAAGAAGATGGGAATGAGAAGAAAGGAAGGAGAAGGGAAGGAGGAAGGGAGGAAGGGAGGAGAGGGAAGGGAGGAGATGGGAATGAGAAGGAAGGAAGGAGGAGGAAAGGAGGAAGGAAGAAGAGAGGGAAGGAGGAAAGGAGGAAGGAAGGAGATGGGAGGAGAAGGAAGGAGAAGGGAGGAAGGAGGGAAGGAGGAAGTAGATGGGATTGAAAAGGAAGGAGGAGGGAAGGAGGAAGAAAGGAGGAAGGAGGGAAGGAGGAGGGAAGAAGGAAGGAAGGAGGGGAATGAGAAGGAAGGAAGAAGGAAGGAATTCAATCTCTCTGTCTCTCCTTCAATTTCTCTCTTTCCAATCTTTCTTTCTCTCTTCAAATCTCTTTCAATCTCTCTCTCTCTCTCAGTCTTTCTCTCTCTTTTTCAATCTCTCTCTCTCTCTCTTTGCATTCATATCTTTGTGCATTAAATGCCTCATTCCCAGCCAACGCCACTCTAGTTTTATTCTCAGAATCCTGTTTCCTACTTGATCTGCATCCTTTCATTTTCATCCAGCCACTTAGCTCTCTTCTTTGTTTAAAAACAAAACAAAACAACCAAAGTTCTCTATGTTGTAAACCCACCCGGTCCATGCTCAAAAAAGCCACAATGCTGCTGGCATTATCCAAAACCTTCCACCCGTGGCCTCCAAGCCATATATTCTCCTCCATCCATTTGCAAACCTCAGAAAAGAAGTGTGTGCACTCTGTAGTCAAAGAACTCCCCATTTTTCATCCTTTCTTTTGACCACCCATGCCAGCCCCGTCTCTGCCAAGATATTGGTGGCATCATTGTTCTCCATCCAAAACCCGACAATGAAAGGCTGTGGTGTGAAACTGCCAACTGGGCAAGCAATGTGGCACAAGGAATAAAGGAACTGAAATCCGTTTCATGCCACCTCCCTGATTGGAGAGCACACACACACACACACACAAGAAACTGGATCTGAAAGATGGAAAATATATGGGGGGCAGTTTGGTCTAGTGGTTAAGGCATCATGCTAAAAAGCAGGAGGTCATGAGTTCAAATCCCACCTTAGCCATGAAAACCCAGTAGGTGACTTTAGGCCAATCATGAGGAAACTGTGAGTTCTAGTCCTGCCATAAGCATGAAAGCCAGCTGGGTGTCTTTAGGCCAATCACCAGGAGACGGTGAGTTCTAGTTTCATCTCAGTCATAAAAGCTGACTGACTGACTTTGGGCCAATCACCAGG